>JALIZH010031547.1:0-125024 GCA_030522465.1 Rhipicephalus appendiculatus
CCTATGCGTTCTTTTCGAGCGTTCTTTTAGATGTGAAGCATCTTATGGCGAAGCTTAATCCGGTGGTGGTGGTGGTGGTGGTGGTGGTGTGCCGCGTGCTCCCACCCTTACTGCGCATGCGCAAACAGTTAAAGAAAAAAATAAAAAATAAAAAAACCTCCTCTCCCCCCTCTCTCTCCTCTAGGCATCCCTCCCCACGGCAACCACACCCCTCACTGCGCATGCGCCTCCCTTCCTCTCTCCCCTCTTACACTCCCCCCCTCTCTCCATCCCTGCCCGCGGCGTCTAACTCCCCCCTGCGCATGCGCGTCCCCCCCTCTCTCTCCTCTCCTACGCTCCCCCCTCTCTCCTCTACGCATCCCTGCCCACGGCGTTCACACTCCCACTGCGCATGCGTGTCACCCCCTCTCTCTCTCCTCTCCTCCGCTTCCCCCTCTCGCCTCGCGACGCCGACGCAGGCAGCGTCTGCTAGCGAGTTTCTTGGTTGAAAAACCGACTGCTCGCGCTGCACAACCGTTCACTGGCCATCCCGTATATATGGCAATGGATCTTGACCTCCAAGGTGGTGCCGGTGGAAGATTTCTCCTGTGCGTTGTTGAACAATAAAAATTCGCAGCGTGCGCGTTAACTAAAAGCGGAGTGCGGGTCTCTGTGTCCAGTCGGAGTCTTCTGTCTCTCATTGCCCATTAGCAGCGATTGGCATGTTCCAGTAGGAAACACCGCTCCATCACTGCGTGCTTTGCGCCTCCTCAGTTGTCTCTCCTGCGCAACGCTGCGATAGGGCCAGCGTCAACGCCACCGCCAGTGTAAGCGTTAGCGCCCGCTGCTTCACATCTACACATGGTTCCCTTTAGCGGGAGATGGTGTAATTTTTTTTGCAGCAGCGGCGCGCTGCAAGTATCGAGCTGGTTGTCGTTCTTCGCGTGACTTGAACGCGTTATTGGGCTAGTTGGTGCATGGTCTAATAAATATAGGAGGCACAAAGAAACGAGGACAAGAAACGCAGCAGTCCTGTCGTTTCTTTTCCTCGTTCCTTTGTGCCTCCTATATTTGTTAGTTCTTCGTGTGACATTGTGAAATCCTGCTATCGCGTTCATTGCTTCGACCTTGTGGCAAAACAGTCAGTGTTTTTTTTCTTTACTAATGAAAAGTTACTAATTTAGTCTACGAAATTAACTAAAGTTGAAATCAGCTAAGAAATGAAGATAGACCAATTTAAATAATTACTGGGGTTTAACATCCCAAAACCACGATATGATTACGAGAGATGTCGTAGTGGAGGACACCGGAAATTTCGACCATCTGGTGTTATTTAACGTGTACTGATATCGCACAGTACACGGGCCTCTACCATTCCACCTCCATCGAAATGTGACCGCCGCGGCCGAGATCGAACCCGTGACCTTCGGGTCAGCAGCCGAGCATCATAGACACTGCTCCACCGCGCCGGGCAAGATAGACTAATTTTCAAGTGTATCAAAACATTACATTTCTGAGATAATTAAATCGCGATTACCTTCACAATTGTGGCAGTGTGAGTGACAAGTCCTGGTGGGAGTCAAACTGGCTACTTACATAAAGTACCACGTTTGATCCCTTGAAAAATGCAGGCTGATGCAATGCGGGGTGGAGAAGTTCAACGTGCATTTACATGCGAAAAGACCGCCTCCGCGGTGATTAAAAATGTTTGAAGCTGTCGAAAGGGCCACGCGTGCACCTGCTTTTTCTGAAAGGCAACACAAATGAATAATCGATGGCCGTCTAAGTGCGGACACCACGATATGATTTTAATGCGTATGCGGCACACCGAAATTGGGGAATTTGGTTGATTTCGACTACCTTGGCTTATTTAAACCACGCTTAAATTTAAGTACACGAGTGTTCTGACAACGGCCCCATCGATATACGGCGGCCGCAGCCAGGGTTTGAACCCACGCCCTCGAGCATAGCAGAACGGCATCTTACCTGCTATAATAATAATTACTTGAGTTAGTTCTCTATAAAGTTTATTCCTCCTCCTGGGTTTTACGTTGCCAAACCACGATATGATTGACAAACGCCAATGGCGGAATCAGGATATTTTTAACGGGTACCTAATTCTATCCACACGGACCTGTAGTGTCCCGCGTCTTTCGAAATGAGGCCGCCGCGGCGAGGATATTTGATCCCACGACCTTCGCGTCAATACTGGAGCATCGTAACCACTAGACTACCGCGGCGGGGGGACCTTACCTGATATGCTACAGAGCTGGTAGAGACGCACTTTATTCCTATCGAGACAAATTGCTAACGCTGAGATGCTGCGTGGGCTGCTAACGTTTTAATAGAACGGCTAAGATCGAGTGTCAGATATAGAACAACGTGCAAATAAAGCCTTATGGTCAATGTAAACTAGCATTAATGCAACAAATTCCCCCGCAGCAGAGCACGCTTCCGTCCTTTTACCGCCGACGGCGAATTCCCTCAACATAAATCTAGCGGTGGTACGGTTAGTGTGTCTTGATGGAGCTCGTGTCCTCTTATCGCATGACACGACCCCGATTCCTTTAGCGTGCTTCCGAGAAGTGGACTGCATTACTCTATGCGGCACGTTTCTCGTGGGAATGAAAAAAAAATAACAAAAAACGGAGATATCCTTCAAATAGCACACACGCGGCATCCCTGACCGAGAAGGGACAAATGCCCTGAGTGGCTATCTACGCGAACCTTGGAATGTAAGTTAATCCGGGCGTAAGATAAGTGCCTCCTGAGCTCAGCCGACTTTTTGTACTTCCAGACATTTCGAATTTCGGAACTTGCCTGTTTGGATGACGTTGCGATAATCACGTAATGCAAGGGCGGAAGAGAGGAGAAACAATACAAAACAAAACAAAAAAAAAACAGGGCAGACACTTGAACCGTGTTCTAATAGATCTCAGATCTTGTTTCTATTACATGGTGAATTGTGTGAGACTCTACTGATAAACGATATCATCAGTCCTCCTTATCGACCGTCTGCACATAACACGCCCCACTGACAGCGATGAAACACAATAGCATTGTGAGAAAGAAGAACACGTGATGGCTTGTCGTGATTGGTCGTTCTGGATATCTCGTTCTTCCATCGATACCTTTTTTAGCACAAAAGCAGCATGACTGAATATTAACCTTAACCCTTTAAAGCGCGTTGTACGCAATTATGCACACCGCTTCTTTTTGCTTCGGGTGAAGTGAGTCTCCTGGGTAATGCATTGGCCCTCAATTAACTTCATTTTCAGTGTAGTGTTGCATATGAACCCTTTGCTGAAGGCACTACCGTGTTCGATAATCGTTCGACATGCCTCTTCTGCGAGCCACGTTAAAAGTTTAATTTTCTTTGCTCAGAGTGAATACTATAACCAACAACAAAACCGCACTGCATTTTATTCTGATAACTGATTCTATTCATGCAAAAATAGAGCATGAATGATTTCAGGATAAATTGATCGTTAACTGTGATTAAGTTAAAATTGATGGTTGGAAAAAAATTCGCCCACGATTACGATACTGCCTAATGCGAGTTCTGAGCGCAGCTTCGTGTTGGGGCGAGGCCAGCTGTGTTTGAAGTTCTGGCTTTCTGCAAGGTATCGACTACGCCATAAATCATAATTTTTTTTAAGCAGGACAACAACCACTGCGCCATTATTGGTCTTTCTGCGGATAAGCGAGGTACCCGCTACACATCTGTAAGGTAGGTCTATTATGTGCACTTTCTTGACGCTGCCTGCTGATGCTGCATGTTGTTGCTGCATGACGATGAGGAATTATGGCTGAACACTTTGCACTGGGTGGGAAGCAGGGAAGTATTAAACTACCGTGAAATCACGAATCCAATACGGTCGCCATTATTGTGTATTTTCGTTCTTCTTTCTCTGCCTCAAAGAACTGAACTCCTGTATTTAATTTCAGTCTCCTTCCTTACATTACATAGGTTAACGCGATTCCTTTGCACACACAAACACGAGAACGTTCCGCTTAGAGTCGTTCTGATAGGCCAGTAGATCGCAGGAAGCCTATTAGTGCTTGTAAGGCCTTCGTCTGCGATGTTAGGTCTGAACGATGACGTAATAGTCTTTCTTCAGATAGGGGCTGGTCGTCGATTCACTTTTTTTTTCTCTCTCTCTCTCTCTTTCAACCCCCTATTCCCCAACCCCAGTGCAGGGTAGCATACCAGATACTACCTTCTGGTTAACCTCCCTGCCTTCCTCTTCTCTTTATCTCTCTCTCTCTCTTTGCCCGACATGACGCCTGTATAAGGTCTTTTTGCAAGTGCGTTTCGAGCATCAGCCCGGCTCTGCGGTAAAATAATCATTTGCCACGCAGAGGGCCCTGGTTCAAATCCCATTCGTTCTGGTAATTCTTTTTTTCTCATTTTATTTTTTCGTGTGTATCGGTTACGCCACCGACGGCGTACAGCAACGGCTACACGGCTGAACGCAGGAACGGGCGCCTATGAGCTGCACTCTGAAAGAAAAAGCATACAATCAACGGCGTTCTTTTTTTTTTCTTCAGATGTCAAATACTATGGCTTCCTTTCATCTCTGTAGGCAATTATATGCATCCCGTCATAACATCCTTTGGCCAATGTCCTCTTGTGCACTTCCCGTCAAAGAATGGACCGGATTGTTAATTATCAGATTTAGACAAACGCTGTTGCAGGCGAAACAAGAAGTGCTGCTGTATAACTGCTGGTATGCAAGTGAATCTAAGGGACGGCGAATCCTTCAACCTTAAGTTTAATTTGCGCCGTAGGTGGTCTACCACTCGACCCTTTGTTTTCTTTATGTAGCCTTACATAGTGAAACTCATTTTCGTCAAGCGCGTAACAAAATATCTGTGTACAGAATTTGCGTTGAAATAGACAAGCACTTGCAGTGAGATTTATTTGCTAGCGTGCCACGAAAGGTGTGGCGAAAGAAGAGCATTTTTTCTTCCAATTCGTAAGAGCACAGAATGCAGCATTAGTCACCGCAGTGATCGAAGCTCACGCACCGTATGCTGCCAGATTTCCTGAAAGTGATGAGGCGGCCGTTCACTCGGCAGCAAAGTTTTTTTCTTTTGCGACGTACTTGATTTTTTCGAAGAGGCGAAGGTATAGGTTGCGTGAAGTGTGCAATATAGCTTTGTGAGAGAAAAAAAGTGTCCTATTCACGCGCCTTTAAGGTAGATACATTTACGGCATGAGATTTCGGCCTACATACGGCGCAGAAACGCGAGCCACGCGAGCACGGCATCCGGTGCCGCTCATACGAAAAAAGAAGAAAAAAAACCGTCTTCGGCGAAGAGCAGCCCGATTGACTTCAGGGAACTTTCGAACCATGTCCCATGCGTCCAATTTATTCTAGTAACATTGCGTGAGCCCTCATGCGTAAAGGTTCTATATTGAAGAAGATTTCGTTATCACGTTTAGCTTCACCGAGGCGTCCTTGCTGGCTGTCATATCGCATATGCAACACAGAACACCGAAACATAACTGAAAGACAGCGGGGACCTTCCATTCTTCTGTGAAGCACGTCTCATGCTCGTTAAATTAACACGTTTGGCATGAGTGGAACCACTACAGTTCGTTTCACTACGCCGTCGTACCATGGTTGCTGGAACAGGCCAACTTGCCCAGTGGACTGCGGTGGTTTTTCAGGCTGACTAAACAAAGCTAGAGAGACTTTGGTAATAATACTGTATTTGACAGTGCGTGCTTTAAACGATCACTACAGAACTTCATGAAGCCTCCAAAGATTGCATGTAGGTCCAGTTTTCTACATTCACCGGCACTACAATCGTCATCGCGTCCGCGAGCCAGTGTTGTGGGCGTCCTCACACAAATGGATGAAGACCGAATGCAGATCGAAAAAAAAAATCTGTTTAAAAATTTCTTCTCACTTTCCATAGAAACCGCTGCAACGGTTGGGCATTTCACTACGCTTTCTGTTGCGGTACAAAACAGAAAAGCGATGAAGGGCGGTACAGAGTCCCTTTAACGAATGCTCATTATTCTGGCTATAACTCATGTATACTTTATTTAAAGCACACATGGACTGAAATTTCATTGACCTTTGTTCAACTGCCAACGCTTTGAGGTTCGGTACTCAGATTAACTAGTTATTTTTTGCTTCCCTATTGGTCAATTTAAATTGCCATAATGGAAATAGACATGATATACTTTAGTACAAAGTAATTGGGAAAGTGTTCAATGAAGTTTCCCTCTTGAAGTAATTCATTGCATTTAAGAGTTACCACACCACAAAAGTAATTCATTACATTACTCATTGCATCAAAAAGTAATTTAATTACTATTCCTAATACTACAAAGTGTTGATTTGTTCAGCGTTATTATCAAAACTTTATCTGCTGCTAGTAATTTTATGCACGTCTGTTATATGTTATCTCTCAAGGTGTCTGAGCCAAATAGCAACGCTTGCAATTTTTGCGGGGACCTACGCAAGCTAAAGCTCTAAATGAACTTAAATTTGTCTGTACTTCAATAAAATGATTTCCAGTGGTTGTGCGGAGTTGGCAACCTCCTAATCCTCGCCGCTGAGCAACAGTAAAGTAGTTTCTCATGGCCTTTTGTACCCACTTTTTACTTAAGACCCTACCATCCGTCTGCAGATTGGCATGATAATTCGACATTATGGTGCTACCTCGTCAATTCTTGATATTCGCTACTATAAAACAACTTAGTATGACTATGTGAATGGCAGCGTCGTCCTCTGCGGGGGCTTTCAGTTGTCTAATTTTCAGTTGACGCTGCTTAGAGCTTATGACGAATTCTTATAATGATATCAAAGTGAAGTGAAAAGTTTAGGCGCGTCTCGCAATTTCGTAAATAGAGTCACATGACTGTTGCGAAAATGTTCGGAACAAGGAACTGTCACTTCGAAACGTTCGTTGCAGGGAACTATCTCTACAATGTGGAAATATTCATTACACCGTAGTATCTCGCATTCATTTCGTCAGCGTTTCAAAGATATTCCACGCTGCTTAGAGCTTATGACGAATTCATATAAAGATATCAAAGCGAAGTGAAAGTTGAAGCGCGTGACTCTCGTGGATATCTGAAAAAAAAAAAAAACACGCCTACGGAGATAACGAGCACAATGATACGCAACACTCGCCCAGTGAACGGTCGCAGTCCTTGAGATTTTTGTACCACAAGTGTATTATCTCAAGCGCAAGAAAGGGTGAGATACCTCGTAATATGATATAGCGTTACGGAGCCGTGTCGTTTGCGATGATGCTCAGTTGGACACACGAAATAATACTCGAAAGAACAAAAGGAGGAGAAGGGATCGAAGAGTGCTTTTTGTTTTTGGTTAGACAGAGCCCAACACATGAGGACGCCAAGCAAAGCAGAATGGGCGTTCTATCAAACTTTTCATTCACCATCAGCCTAACCATTTTTCAGCTTATTTAATGCCCACTGCAGGAGGAAAGCTTTTCATTATGATTTCCTACTTACCTTAGCTTGGTCAAGCGAGTCAAGCGAGATCAAGCAAGGAGGGGGGGGGGTGTAGGGGTAGAACTTGAAGAAGACCAAAAAATGTTGGTTCTCTCTTCTTGGGAGCACGGTTCAGCCGCCTACAATGGTGTGTGTTGCCACCAGCATGTCTTCTATGGGCATGCCGCGGAATGGGCATGTTGCAACATGAATCCTTTGGTGCAACGTGTCGGTGCATGAAAACGTTGCGTAAACCACGTTGGAACAGCAATTTTCGTAGTATTCGACGTACAATAACAATGATATTAAAGGCGACTATTTCTGGGAAGCTATCGATGAACGAGATTTTTACTTGAGAAAAACAGGTATGGCGCAAAAAAGACGGTGATGAAGTGAAAACACGAGCTCACAAACACGTGGCAAACATGTGGCAAACACTCGTTTGTCAGTTCGTCTCCACCCTTCGTCCCGGTCCTTTTTGCGCCATACCTATTTTTCTCAAGTAACGAATCAACTAGCTTAGGAACAAGCCTTGGGAAGCTTTTACTACTTTCACAGGGTAAAATTGTGTGACATCACTGAATCAAATGCGCTTGTTACGCTTGACCCCAACACGCGTGTGTGTAAATACGTGCACACGCATAAAAAACTATGCGTGTAGTTTATGAGTGCTCGCGCCACACACTCCGTGGCTGTCGGGATGTGAAGAATATCACGCTATAATATGACATCAGGTTCGGCTTATGCGCAGAATTTCGCACAATATGTATACCGAATTCAACTATTCTGTATATGTACTAAATATTGAATAAAACTTCATTTCACTTCACTTCAAATCAGGATTCACATAAAATTTCTTCCGCTAAAAGCATGGGTGGGTGAATATTTAGGCGAATCGTGATGCTGGATACATAGGCGTGCGCAGGCTTCCCCTGCAGGGGTCGCGAAGGTACGTCACAGTGCCCCCCCCCCCCTTCCCTATCCTATTTTGCCAATGTATAGGGCTGACCTTGCGCCACCCCCCCCCCCCCGTGTCGCAGTGGCCCCCCCTGCCTATTATGTCAATGTATGGGGCTGGCTTTGCGCCCCCCCCCCCCTCTTCGGTGGACTAGGGGGGGGGGTGCGCCCTCCCTGCCTGCCCCACCCCCTTGTGCTCACGCCTCTGGCTGAATACATTATGGAAATCGGCCGACCAATGGTAAAAACATTTACTAAAGTGAAGTACTGTGAATTTAGCCCATGAAGGTTAATGGTGGGTATTATGAAGTTACAACATTTTGATAACCTTGAATAAATGGTAAATAAAGAGGTCATCTAGGCTAATGTGAGTCAGTCATCCTTCTGAAGGCCACCTTTTGGGTAGAAATGTGACCTATGCTATTGATAGCTGTTAGTTCTTGTCATAGCATAAACTAACGGGAGAAGGAAAGCTATTCAGTCGCCGATACTTACGCGCAATAAATCGTACATGTGGCATTAGCACGATAGAGTACATACACTTTCTTATTTTCGGGACTGCACCAATCCATATAGCGGCTTTCTGCAACTTAGGCGAAAAATATTCAAATGCCTAGTGCTCTATTGCATCAAAAGTTTATCCTTTGCTTAAGAAAAAACAAAGCACATGAACAAAACTACTTTAACGCGCACACGCGAGATGTTCCGGCAATGAAACGCATACGTAGGACGCTGGACGTCTGATTGATGCACCGAATAAATTAATATAATTTCGGTAATGCTTATCATGATCTGTTCTTATCAGGACGAACACATACGGGAGGCAAAAAAAAAAGGCCGAAAACACAGCGACGAAGCTCGCCATCGTCTGAAGGACGGCAAAAGGTGGCCCAATATAGACGCTGAAAGCCCAATATTAGATAAAGGGCGGCAAAACTGGCCAAGTTGTGCCGGCCAGAATCAACGGAACAGCCGATATTGGCAGACTGCCGGCAACATTGGACCGTGATTGGGCCTCGGACAGCCGTTGCAATATCAACATCGGCCCAACGTTGTGTACCGCTTGGGTGCCCTCTAAACGAATGACCTGTGTTTACGTACATAAACGCTTTACCCATTCTTTACTCTACGCGCTTACCCTTAACATTCGTGTTTGATGTCGAGCTTGCTTTAGCCATGATCGATATATGACCATTGGCTAAAATCTGTCATATGTTTACAACCTGTATCAGTTTAAAACGTAATGATTACATTTAAGAAAGATGCACAACACCCTACATTCATTCAAACTAGTGAGTGCTGGTATGTACAGAAGAACTTCAATCTGGTCTACTTGATTTATTCTGCTCGACCGCAACACGTAGCCAATAAACAGGCTCTTGCGACACGCGCAGAACCCAACATATCAACTCATCAGACCAGCGGGGGGAGCCACCTATAAAAAAAAATCTACTTTCACCCATCCGTTACCACCCTTGTCGTCGTTCCTTTCATCTTCCTCGTCTTAGTTGCCAGTCACTATGTGAAGCTCGTATGTGCATTACATAAAATTATTTTTCAAATGAAGAAATCAGTCACAGTTTAACGCGAGCCCTGTCATCATTGCACCTCTTTTTCTTTTTGTCGTGCACGCAGGACAACAGTTCGCAGGAATCACATATCAAAGGTTATTGATCGTACTGAGACAATCACTCTACGGCTCACTGTCGCAGGGGACGCTTGTGGCCAGCCCTTGGTCGAACCGCAGCTGGAGCTGGAGGACCGTATAGTGGGTGGGCAACCTGCAGTTCCTGGTTCATGGCCGTGGCACGCCGCCCTTCACAAGCACGGGACGGGCCACGCCTGCGGCGGGGCTCTGATAACTGACCGCCACGTCATCACAGCGGCGCACTGCGTCTGGTGAGAGCATGTCGAGTGGCGTGCTGGGAACGTTTGAAATGCGTCCTGCTTCCACATGATCACTTCGTGCGAGAAACAGCAAGAAAACATTTAATGTTAATTAAATGAGTAGCAGTTCACCTTTTGAAGCGAACTTGGTTTGCATTAAAAAAACCGCGTAAAAATCGGTTTTAATAAAGAAAAAATTGGGGGGACCCTTAAGCTTCGCCTTTAAGAGTTGCACACGATAGCGGTATCCTGTCCCGAGTGCATACTTCAACCACTTAGTGCATACTTGCTATGCACCCGCTACGTGGTTTTAAGGGAATACGCACAGTAAGATGTGTGCCTTTTGTAATGGGCGGTCAGCTTTGAACTACGAAGTCGTTATGATAGTCGCATGTTCTGACGCCCGATGGCAATGTACGCTTGTTCCAAGCAATATTACTGGGATATTACATGTTATATTCCGACGCCTATATAAAAGGACGCTTGCGTTTGCGAAGCTTGAAAGTTATTTTCACAGCATTTCCAAGCAGAGGAAGTTATTTTCACGGTATTTCCAAGCAGAGGCGTGGCTGTGTGGTAGAACACATGCTTGCCACGCAAACGGCCCGGGTTCGATCCTCACTCGGGCCCAGAAACTTTTATTATTTATTTTATTTGCATCTTTCTCGATTTTTCGGTCACGGACAAGATGATGATTTTTCGCTCACAACCAACGATGGCGACGCCGACACCGACGCCGGAATTTCTGCGAAACGAGCTCTTTAACGCTATTGCGTTAAAAAGAAGCGCGTATTTGCTGTGCAATAGCCGGAGAAACGATGGAGTATGGTTCCGTTTAACATGAGTATACCCACCCGGGGGAATGCACGGCCATTATCTTACGTTAACTTTTTGTATCTTAGAAACAGCTCTGGAAAGCCGAGCATAGTTGCCATGGAAGGTGGATGAAAGGTAGTTGAAAAATTGGCAGCGGAATGGTAGGAAGAACTGGTAAAAACAAAATTACTTGAAAACCAATGTTACATTACTGAAACGCGCTGAAGCAAGGGATGGTATGGACTGGTAAACTGAGTAATGCACGTTGTCGGGCGAGTCTGTCATACATTAGTAAGCAGTGTTCTGTATAATAGCAACATGGACTAGTGCACAAGGACGGGCGTACACTCTCAACTCAGTTTTATTTAGAAGAATACGCATATTTTGCCCATTAAAACCTTTAAAGCCTACGCGCATACTAGATTGATGCTTTCATTTTGATGCAGTGCGAGTAAACTATCACAGACACAATCATCTTGTTCGTTATAAATCTGCTGTGCTATGCAGCATTTGTCGGGTGGCTATTCTTGGTAATCGATGCCCGTCTTTGCCGGCAAGTACACACATTCTGAAAAGCAGCCGTGACCAGCTGGCCCGCGAGTTTGGCGAGGCATTTTTCATAAAGAACAAGAGAGGTGATAGTCAGCGATACCTCGCTTTAGATTGTATCAAAATGAACGCAAGTGTCGAGCATTTTCCTGGACGATGAACTTGCACACCCTAAGGAATAAATATACGTGTTCTTGTGAATAAAACCCAGTCGCGAGTCTGCGCTTGTGCTTGTGCTCTTCTGGTTCACGTTTGCATCACGTAGTGCCTACCTTAATAAAGAATTAGTAAGGTTATTTTTAATAGGAATAACATTTCTTTCGGGAAAACAAGGCATTATGCCGAATTAAACCTGAACTTTGTGGTTCATAGGCCATTCCCGGTAGTAAAAGAAAGGCTCACCTCATCATTTCGTTCATCCAGACAAGCTTTAGACAGGAGAGGTAGATGGAGTGATAGCTACCCGTATATTCAATGCATATGAACAAATATCAAACACTTCAAGGACAATGCATTTCAGTCTACACTAGTCTGAGTTGTCAAAATACTTCTGTACGTTCAATGAGAGATACTGGAAAAGTATTAGACTCACAGTGATTTAACGGGTCCTAAATTGCTGGAATGATGATATTTGCTTTTAAGCGATTTAACTAACGTAATGAAAATTCAAGAACACACCAGATGATAGTGCTATCTCTCCGAATACGCGCAATCTTTGCGACCCCTTTAGCGGATCTTACACCATCGCCGCTTCATCTGATTCTCGATAAGCCTATATTTACGCGGAAGTAGCTTGTAATGTGCCAATGCACGTAAATGTGGATTGGCACATTACAAGTAACCGCAACGTGAGCTGGGACAATGATGTACTGTAGATTTATTCGGCCTAATACAGATTGAGCGGTAAACGTGTAAAAAGCAGATGCGTATCAAACATAAGCAAACTACAGAGCGACAATATTTCATTTTCAAAGCACGTGTTCATTAAAATGTGTCACGCCCTCACAGGACTCACCAGCCAGGTCAGCAGTACATCAAGGTGCACCTTGGAGGCCATTATCGGGACGTCCGCCAGAACAATGAAATATGGGAGGAGGTAGAAGAGATATGCGCACACTCTAGCTTCAAGTACCACAGGAAATCAGTGAGTATATAGACTGTGCAGAACGGAGTACTGCGGTGCTTCTATCTCTATTATTATTGATCGAAGTATAAAATTTAAGCCCTATTTCATTGTAGTGTCTGCTTGTCAAGAACAAACGTCCCATATCGGCCTTAATCGGGATATGTGCACGCTTATTGTTCTTCATTCTGATATGTAGGATTAGCCCGCTAAAACAGTATTCAAGCCCTCGAAATTCTAAAAAAATATTTTTATCATGCGTTAACAAATTACATAAAAACCATTCAAACATTATTAAGAAATGAAGCGTGCTTAGTAGAGCTGCTTCTTTGATGACTTCACTAAAAAGTCGCTTTAAAGAAACAGAACCTCAAAAAAGGTACAGACAAGAAACATATTGTTCCTCTCTTTTCTAAGCCTTGTTCCTTTGCTCTTTTCTTCAGCAATTATCAACTATGTTGTGAAGATACTCCACTGGTTGTTCATTGTTCTATCAGTTTGCTTCGAAAGACGTAAACACTTCGATTCATAACTGATCTACTCAGTATGGCCGTTCTTTGGTCACCCACCCATTATATAAATTGCCCAGTTATAGGTCTATTAGGCGTCAACAGGAAGTAAGTAAACAAGTAAATGAAATATCAGGAAAATCTAATTCAAGGAACACTAAAATGTTTTTGAGATCACGCCCGGTACATATGCTTGCCTAGATTTAAATGTTATTCCATTGTCACGCTTCACTCGCACACAGTGCTTCGGCCGCTGTGTTGCCCGTTATGTATTTCTCAGACATCAAAAGCAAGACAACAATCAGCTGTTTTGCAACAATCGGAGGTTATGTTTCGCCGCACGTATTGCGATTTAGCGAGGCCTAGTCAGTAAACAGATGGCCGACAGATCTCACGACTGTTCATTTTCCTCCATGGCGCCCGTCTAACTCATAAATTCTTTATCTTCACCAACGGCAGTTTGCTTATTTACCTTAGTTTTCATGTTCTGTCGCCAATTTTCACTCTTTGATATAACATCAGTCTGAAAATCTGTGAACTCGTAAATTGAAATGGTCCTGTCTTCTGCAGTGACAACAACGAGAAGAGTGAGAAGTAAGCGAACGTTCTTTCATATATCTGACGTATATCTTTCATATATATAAATCTGTAAGACACATGATAGGTGTGAGGACCGCATTCGGTACTCTGAAGATGTTAAAACTGTGGTTGCAGAACCAGCGCTACATTTCCGCTGAAGTTATTCCTGCCCCAAAAGATTACTGACATTGTACACTTCCCTAGAGTGATGTAGAGTGGTATTGAATATGTGGCATTCCATTGCGAACTTCTTACCCACGGCAATTATTTGAAAGAGGTTGACAAACAGGCCGAATATTTAGCGCTGCTATATCACAGGGCTTAATTTACTATTTTAGGGCGGATTCTTGCAAAAAAAAAAAGAGCCTATTCCTTGCACGTAGTAACAGTTTCGTAAAACAAACATCAGCGAATTCACTGTAACCAAGGTCTTAATCTCGTAATTCAGAGGTGTCTTCACTCTTACTTTGCTACACTCGGTTGTTCATGTCTTGTAAAGTTCAGCACATCCATTCGTGGTCAACGCTAGCCAGAGACTGTACCGAGGATGTTGTCTTCCAGAGCGCCTCTTATGGGAGACTTGTAATCAATCTTATTAGATTAATAAAAAAGACATGTTCTCTGTGGGAACTTTTTATATATCCTTTGTCTCGCTACGGTACTTTTTTATCCACGCGTACTGTTTGTGCAGAGCTTGCGCGGTGACATCGCCATTCTGAAGCTGAAGAACAAGATCAACTTCACGAGTGTGGTGCATCCAGTGTGTCTTCCAGTGAGCTACGAAGAACTGGGCGATGGTTCGCACTTGTACGTCACCGGCTGGGGACACACCGGCCGTAAGTACGCAGCGGCATGTTCGAAGGAGTTTAGTCTAGCAGATGGTGC
The DNA here is from genome assembly GCA_030522465.1 of Rhipicephalus appendiculatus. Taxonomy (NCBI): domain Eukaryota; kingdom Metazoa; phylum Arthropoda; class Arachnida; order Ixodida; family Ixodidae; genus Rhipicephalus; species Rhipicephalus appendiculatus. The sequence goes on from JALIZH010031547.1 coordinate 14,762, forward strand.
TCAGTTTCGAGCGGTTTCAACTTGTTTTCATTGTCTTCGTTTACTTCTCTTCCCTATTATCTATGTTTATTTCACGTGAAATGGGGTTCTCAGATTTCTTATCAGCTTTCTCTAGAAGCATCACGGGACATTGGGTTCACGCACGTGCTTTGAGAGAAAGGGTTCGTTCAGCCTTGATCTAGTGCCCCAGTAAAGGAATTAGGACGGGCCCCACTGACCGTGGCCACGTGATACCGTCGTAAGAGCCAGACGCACACAAGGTTCCGCGAGGAGTCAACAACAGTTTTTTTTTTCTTGTTTACGTTGCTCTGATAGAAACACCCCGATATGCGTGGCAAGTGTGCTGACACTATCGGGAGCTGATTAAATGTATTGCAACCAGACGGAGCAAAAACTTTATCAACGGACAAACAGCCGTTTTAATCAACTACTACGCATGACTTAAATGGGCACTAACGCAAAAAACGATGTTTATCGTATTTGTAAATTACGCTTTTCACGATACCAAAAAGACGCTAGCAGTAAGTTGACGCTTGGTAAGCGAGAAAACACGCAAAAAGGATATTACGGGTGGCAACGCCACCTTGAGGTTTCCGCACCAGTCAGTCTGACATTATAGATTCTGACGATGTTTACTAAGGCCTGCGTAGTTCGTAATGGATAAAAATGAACTATGTTTCCTTCTGAGCAAGCCAGGGACTCGACATATTAAATTTTGGAAACATTTCTGGGCCAAAATACGAAAATCCTCCTCGTCTCTATCGGAGGTTTCGGCGAAAACGTTAAAAGTGAAAATTATGACATTGATTTTCTCTCAGCTATTAAAAAAACCTATGGTAGTAAAATTAACAGCACTGGAACTTTCAGTGTATATTTTAGCAGTCTGAACCAAAGTGACATTTCATTTTAGTGTCCCTCTTTCCTCTTTTTCTTTGTTCAACGAAGTGGGAGCGCAGAAAAAAACACGAAGGACGAAGCGAAGAACCACAAAACACAGGTGCTCGTGTGGTTCTTCGCTTCGTCCTTCGTGTTTTTTTTTTCTGCGCTCCCAGTTCAATGAACAAAGAAAATGAATTACCAACTGGCCCACCTCTCGATCCTCTTTCCTCCTTTTCTTTTCCGGGATGAGCAAGCGTTGTAAGATAGTTTTGTTCTTTGATTATTTGTTGAGCGTGAGTTTGCATGCTTCTGCGATTTCTGTTTGTGCTTATGTGAATTTAATTTTCTCTTCATTAATTAGTCACTGCACTACAACTGAAAACTACGAATAATGGTCCCTAGGATTTCCACGCGTCCGCTATGTATTGGCGTCATAGGCACGCCGTTTAACAAAAAATAAAAAAGAAAGGAAAAATACAAAGGCGCCTCGCGACACATTTTCCATCTTTGGTTGAGAGCATATTGCAAGACAAAGCATATCGTATTCTCCTCAAGGTGCGATACACAGTATAATCTATGGGTGCTAAGCTGGCACCAGGTACAGTTTTAGGACATTTCTGACGTTAAGGAACCCGTTTCTTCGCTTCATGAAGACTTGACTGTGTCAGTAAAGGAAATGACATCGTTTAAACTGTAGCTGGTGCAACTTCAGCCTCCATAGTGCATTCACCCGGCCAGAAAAAATAATGTCTGCTGAAGAATTGAGCATCATGTAAATTTAGAGTAAAATATATTGAAAAAATTGTGCATAGCAGGGTTTTTAAGTCACTCATTTTGCTTTGAATGAACTAAAACGGGAAATTTATCAAGGGCTTTTCTTTTTATTGGTTAGACACAGTGTTAGTGACAACCATCACACGATGAAACCAAGGAAGGTATAGAGACGTCATTTTTTGGTCTTCTGAACTGTACTGCTGTTATCCGACCCGTAGCCAGAATTTTTTTTCGGCTACGGGCCTGTTTAAAACCTTGAAAACCACCTATTTTCATTATTTATTCCCGGTAAAACACCACCCTCCATACGAATTTCGGGGGGGGGGGGAGGGGGGGGGATCCTAGGGCCCCCCTACCTGGCTACGGGCCTGGCTGTTATCATGAAACAAATGTCAAGAAATTGAAGTGGGCGAAAAGTCAACTTCAGGCTGGAAGATACCGCACCAAGAAACTTCCGATAACGCGTCGGATGCTGTGACAATCAGGTGCGTTATCCGAAGGTTGTAGGTTTGATTCCCACCGCTGGCAAAGTCTCTTCTGGTCCACTTTTATTTTCACTATTGTATTATAGTTACAACAGTACAGCTGATAATAGTAAAATAACGTCTCCTATGCCTTTCTTGGCTTCATCGTCTGTTGCTTTTCTTCCAGTTTGTCCATTATTTTTTATTTACCCATGCAATATGAGGTCAAGAATGTTTCTGCGTATATGTCTAAAACATAAGCATTATACTATCGCTAAAAGGTCACCTGATTATTCCACTTTCCAAGTTTGTAATATCCATAGCATATGTGCTTCAAACTCCAAAAGAAACTGGTAATAAACGAGCTAAAATAACGCAAATTGTGAAGTCCACTTGCGTACTTCTCGATATTCATGAGAGGATTTCACGCTCTCACCTGAACGTGCGTTTTTATTCCATGTTTCTTTTATCGAGGAGTCGGCAAAAGCGAGGCAGCTGAATTGAAGCAGACGTTGACAAAGTCGATGAGCACAGAAGCTTGCCGGGGCCACAGTGGTCGCAATGTTCCACCGACGATACTTTGCGGTGGTCACGAATATGGCTCCTCATGTGACGTAAGTACTGGTACTGACGCCTTATAAGTCACGGGTCTCAAACTCACCTCAGCCAGCGGGCCGCAGTCGCACGATTTGGTCCCGCACGGGCAAGGGGGAATTTCGAACAAATTTTCAGTAAACATGGCCATGTAAAGGAAAGCCTTTCCCATATCACATGTACGGGTCATTTATGAAGGAGATATGGTGCCAGGATTCTATCAGCATACCCATACCGATCTCCAAAATCACTAAAAGCTGCATGCCAATTCTGGAACATAGTTTTTGTTTCACTGTTACTTTTCCAAGACAGGGCGACAACATGGGATGCCTGAGTAAAACAATGCTTTAGACCTGTGTAGCTCACGAACAAACCTATTAGGAAAAATTTTAAATTGCGGAGCGGAGACAGTCATGTGCGGGCCGCGGGCCGCAAGAGAGAGACTCGCGGGCCGCATGCGGCCCGCGGGCCGCGTGTTTGAGACCCCTGTTATAAGTATTGCTCTTTCATACAGTAAATATTTGTTGAAGTCGGGTTTTGCGTCTGCAAGCACACAAAGAAAACAATCGCGCTGAATCTCCAATTTCCACTCCCTAAACGATCCGTAAGCGTAGAGTTTACAGTAGGAAAGCAGGGCATTCGTGTCGTTCCCAGGAACTTTGCTTTCAGCGGCATCGGCTTCGTTAGCGTCTGGAACGTACCTGCGAAAGGGCTGTTCCGGGATCATGGAAACTTACATTGGACATCGAATTGTCGCAAAGTCGGAATTTACAGATATCTCCAATGGTCGATGTCGACTCCACATTTAGCCCTACACAAGGCTTTTATTCCATGAAAACGAAATATTGCAACAGCGTATTCATGGTGAGTGTTCTAGCTGCATATGTTTTGTGTAGCCGGTTTAGAAAAAGTGTGAGGACGCTGGAACTTCGCCTTGAAGAGTAGAACGCTGAAGCGTAATCAGGGCCCCGTGCGCATCGCCTTCAACCGCGCCGCAAGCAAAGGAACAATTATGCGCGTCACAATGCCCCTTTCAAACTATCCTAGAATGCCTGCTGTATGTACAATAGGCACCGTGCAGTGGAATTTTTACGTGTGACTGCAGCGCCAGAGCGCACAGCCTAGCGGATAAAACAAACAACGTTGAGACGGACAAAATGGAACGCGATGCGTGCCTCTCCCCCCTCTGCCTGAATGTTCAAACCAACGTTGGTGCAGACTGTGCCGGGTTACAAGGGGGGGACGCGTGCGCGCGTCTGTTTTCTGCCTGCCCCTTGCGGCCGAATGTCAGAAAACTTGAGACGGTTCACAGCGAGAAACGCAGCTCGCTCTGTTCAGTGAAAGTTGCCTATTGCGAAGTGCCTACTGCGCCTTATTTCTTTTGCGAATTGGCGAAGTACCTACGGCGCACATCGCACTTTCCTTACGCACCGGGCCAATCCCGGAACGCGAAGAAATCCGCGTCTTGGGGCTCTTCATACACGCGAGCCGTAAAGTCGATACAACCATGCGCAAGTTACGTATGGTAGGGGATCAGGTGGGCCGAATGGTACGTCGGGTCTCGAACAAGCGCGGGGGTCACAGAAGCCGCGATGCTCTGCGCCTCGCCAACGCTTTTGTGACCAGTCGAATCCTGTATTCGACACCCTACGTACGTTTGCGCAAATGTGATGTGAACACACTCCAAAGCATTCTGCGCAAGATACACAAGCGCGCCCTCGACCTCCCGATCTCGACGTCTAACCAGCGTCTTGCAGATTTGGGCATGACCAACACGTACGGGGAACTCAAAGAGGCCCATCTCAATAACCAGTACCTGCGGCTTACCAAGTCGCACGCTGGGAGATGTCTCTTAAACCGCCTCCACATCTCCTACACCTATCAGGCAGAAGAGCGAACCATGATCCCGGAGGACTGGCGTGGTGCGTTGGTTATCCAGCCTCTGCCCCAAAACATGGATAGGGAGACTCATGAAGGCAGGCGAACTGCGCGGGTTACAGCCTTGCAAGGACGCTATGGGTCCCGTGTTGGAGTCTTCTACACGGACGCGTCTGGCCCTCACCACGGGCGGTGGTACACGGCAGCCGTAGTCCATCAAAACGTGCCTGTTCAAGGGCTCACTTTTCGAGCCCCGGATATTACTCACGCGGAGGAAGTCGCCATAGCTCTCGCCGCAGGGGACCCCGCATCTCGGATCATTAACACCGATTCGCGGAGTGCGTGCCAGAATCTTACGAAAGGTCGCATCACCAATCGCGGCGCTCGAATCCTGAATGGTTGTTATTATCTGGACCGCCCAAATACACGTTCAGTCATCTGGACCCCAGCTCACGCCAGTACTAGGTGGTAACGAGGCTGCCGATGCCTCGGCCCGCGCGCTTGATTCCCGGGAACCTCCTCGCCCTCCATCGCCTGACGATCCAGAACCTAATCCGGTCACCTCATTTCGCGACATCACAGCGATGTACAAATCGAAGAGGCTCCGATTTCCGCCCCCGGCGCCGGGCCTGACTAAGGCTGACGAGCGCTGGCTCTTACGCTTACCCAGCAACACAGTATTATGCCCGGCGATACTTAAGCATTTCAATGCGGCCTTCTCCGGGGAATGCCCACACTGGGGTCATCCGCTTGCGGATACTTTCCACGTGGTGTGGGCATGCCCATCTAACCCGGCGGTCCCCCCCCAATCACCTCCCCATTCACCCCCCTACCCGAGAGAGCTGGGAGGCTGCCCTGTTCGGCTGCTCGGCCTTGGAGGGTCAAAGAGCCCTCGTGGCCAGGGCGCGTGCCGCCGCGGAAGCCACAGGAGTCCCGGGCTAGGGACTCCTCCTAGAGTTTGTACAGGGTCGGCCCTAAAGGCCGCCCCTATTTCTCACTTGTAAATAGTCTAAATAAATGTTTTTCACCACCACCACCACCGTCCGTAGGATGCCACGTGCACCAGTACTGCTCCACGCTTTGTAACGGTGGGGAGCTTTACACCACCCACTCGTTGCCCAACACACATGTTTTCACACCTTGTGCGGATTCCACGAGTCCGCCACGCAATATTACGTGCGTTAAGGAGACTCCTTCCAACTACATGAAAATGCTAGTTTTTTTTTCGTTTCTTTTTTTTACGGAGAAATTTCAAGCATGGGAGTGACTCCATGGCAGAACACCTGCTTACCACGCAGAAGGCCGGGGTTTTATTCTCATTCAGACCCTAGATTGTTATTACTTATTTGTTTTCATATGTGTCTCATATTTTTGCTCACGGAATACAGCAATTTTTAGCTCACAACCAACGAAGCCGACAGCGACACCGGAATTTCTGCGAAACGAACTCTTTTACACTGTCGCGTTAAAAGTGGAGTATGGCATGTTTCAGACTATAGCGGTACATATACCCGCAAAGAAGGGCATGAACGAAAGGGAAGTCGCCGCTAAAAACACAATAAATGCAATTATTTCCTCTTCTTGACAGCCTCAATGTTAATCATCATGATTGAAAATACGCCAAATCTGACTGTATGCTGAGGGGAGAGAACTTTAAGCATGATGATATTTAAGATAATGTGTGTATCATCTGTTCCATGCTTTCAGGAACATCAACGCGAAACGTTATTGCATGATAGTCAGGAATATACGTTTGATAAAAAAACTGAAATATGTTAGCAATTTCGATCGTCCCGCATCTTTTTATTAAAAAAAATTATTAGCCTTCAAGACCATCCTATGCAAAATGCTTACTACAGAACGTTTATGAAGTAATAAAATAAAAGCTTACTTAAAGTTTTCCTTAAGAAAACAGCACACTTTTTTCACCACATCATCGAGCAAGAACAGTCTTGTTCTCTGAAATGTTATTTGATAATTAGATGATTTACGGTGATCATGTACGATTTCCTAAGGTAGAAGTATAGTTGTAATGTATTTTCATTGCATGGGCGTTGTGTCCTATTATAAAAAAAATCATTTTTGAAGAAGTAGCCTTTCTTTCAATTAATACTCCATATTCCGAAATATATTTCGTGCTCAAGAGCTGCTCCGTGAACGGAGAATACTTACCTCTATTTTTTTTTCTCCACCTCCTATATTATATTGGGAATGTTTTTCGCATGAGGCAACCTTGTGTTGATGGGGATGCGTACTGCGGTGTAAAGACATTATACACTGGTTTTCCTTATAGATAGTGTTATTTCTAAGTCATTCGTTACATGTAATGGAATAACTGTCCATGTAATGCCGACAGGGAGACAGTGGAGGTCCCGTAGTTCACCGAAGCAATGGAACGTGGAAACTACACGGCATCGTGGTCGGTGGTCCTCAGGAGTGCGGTGAAGAGGACGAGCCACTCTACTTCGCCAAGGTGTCACACTACGTTCGGAACTTCATCGACGTATACGTGGACACGAAGACTAGTCGGAAGACGTTACGGAAAATATGTAACTTCCTATGAGGTAGAAAACGGTTTGCTCAAACTCGGACATTTCAAATGCTCAGAGTTCTTTTTCCTTCCTCGCATCTGAGTCTGCGTTGCAGAATTGTCGCACTGTTGTTTGAGAGCGTGTCATGCAAGCAAAAGTAGCTTCATTCGGCAATGCAAGTCATTGCTGTGGGATCGTGGTTACAGCATTGAATTCGGCAGTGGGACGCACTGACGGGCTGCCGGGCAATGGTACATTTTATACGTGTTCCCGCTTTGACGAATTATGAAGAAGTGATTATGTGCCGACACTTCTGCACAAATGCGAAACGCTTCTTCAGTATTCAATTCCTTGTCAAATGCGTTTTGCTTTATTTTTAACAGCGAAGCTGATAAAGCCTTGCATTGGAACCGTGACGGTAGAACATAAATGATCCTCATCATGAACTGGCACGCGCTCTCTTCGTCCACTTCTTCATCTTCTACTCTCCCAAAACACGTGCGCCGATTTGTCCGCCGTTGGATGCAATAACTCTGATGGCTGAGAGATCGAGTAGTGATAGAGAGAACGAAAAATATAGAAAGAAAGAGATAAAAAGAGACAGAGAAAGAAATGTTCGCGTTGCAGGCTTCCAGTCCGCGTACACACTATCCAAAGTCGAGCGTCCTAACCACTAGGTTATCCAGGCACGCTAGCAGAGCAGAGCATAGATTTGTCACAGCCGCTCCATAAAACCAGCGGCCGTGGCTTTGTATACTATAGTACAGCAAGAGGGTGGGATAGGGAAGTGAGCGTGAGGAGGAAGGACATGAGGTGGAGAGAGAGTAAAACATAGCATAAAAATAATGAGAAACTGAGAAATAGAAATAAATAAAAAGAAAAAAAATTAAATAAAGACAGAAGATATAGGGAGCGCGAGAAAGATAGAAAGAAAGAGGAAGCAGGCGAGAAATAAAGGGAGAGAGAGACAAAAACAAAGGGAAAAAGAGAAAGGAAGATAGAAACAACAAGAAAGAGAAGGAAATAGAGAGAAATAGAAAAAAATCAATAGAATTAAACCGATACAAAAAACACAGAAAAACACACCGAAGAGATAAAATGAAAGAAAAACAAGAAAAAAGAAACAGAAAGTTACAGAGAAACAAAGAAGACTACCCAGCTCCATAATGCTTTCAGGCTTGGTACGACTGGTGCGAAGCTGCCTTAGTTTTTTTTACATGTTCTACCTAATCGTCATGCATTTCATAAAAGAGTATGTTTGAATTTAAACCTCTGCGACCTCCTCAATACAACTCTTATTTCGCTGAAGCCTGTAAATATTAAAAAAAAATTGATTCACTTGTTTAAAAGTCCTACTCAAAATAATTTTTCCCAGAGGTATGTTTCAGATGCAAATATGAGCCGACCTGTCCGTCAACAAATTGAGGTCAATAAACCATTGCGTACAATTCAACGGTCGGGGTGGAAAATTTAATAAAATGTCAGAGGCTTTTTTGCGGAGTACAGAGAAAGCTCCTTCATCGGGGGTAGCCATTCGCACTGTTAAAATAGGCTAACTTACGCTTGTAACACACAGCGGGTGTATTATTGAAGAGCCCCCATGGTTCTCTCAAAGTTGCAGAATCATGCGGAATGACACAGTCATGAAAATGTGCCGCCCGCCTTTTGGAATGCTGCCGTCTTCTTTATGACAGCGCATGTGGCGTGTCAATCGAAGTGTGCGAAGACGGAAAGTAGCACAGAAAACAAGCGCCGTATCGACGAAAACGTTTTTTTCTCAACAATAGTTTCTTATTCGTCAACGTCGGATGAAACTTAGACCATTAATAGTGTAGTCTGCAGGTACGTACTCCTGGGAAATGTCTATCTTGTATTTTTGTGCGTGTTTAATGGCACAATGGTTCATAATGTTTTCACTTCTTTGGCCTTAGGCCACTGAGTAGGCATAAAAGCTGGAGAAGCTTCGTCGAAAGCTGCTAATGAAGACCTCTACGGATAGTTAACAACTTCCTAAATGCAAACAATTTTTAGCGCTGTGCGCATTCAGGGGAGGAGGAAAAGAAAAACAGAATGCCAGTGTGCAAACTAACTAGCACCGCATATCACTCTGCGCAACAGTTACACTAGTTTATATTAAGTACGCAAGTTATTTTGTCACCTGGTGGGAATAACGCGGGACTCTCTGTACATACTTCATTAGAATTGTCACCATGTTTCATACCAATACTGCGTGCTGTATTCATTACGAAATAAACCTTCATCAATAACCACAGTTTCAGAAGTGTCCTTACTTCCTACGATTTATTAGCGTAATTAGAACAGTGCGTTCCTTCCTATGTGCTTGGCGCTCCTGTATTAACTTAATATGAGCGGCCACATGTCTCCTTCCCCCGAAGTTGGCGGAATTTGTCTTTTCTGATGATCTAGGATCTGCTGCAGTTCTCGCTTTCTCTAATTACTGAGAGAAAAGCGCCCCTGAATACGAACCTGAAGGGAAGAAATTCCGGCACATGCTATGCATTTTGGAAACCAATTTACCTCGAAGCAATCAGAGAGTAGTTGACTTTGGTCCAAGCAGTTTGAGTGGTGGATCGACATCTTTTTGTAAACTAAGCGGTTGTGTCCACGTAGCTGGCTTACGAGGCACGTCGACTGCATTGGCGCGTAAAGGATGGTTATGCTACAACAAACGTCGACACTCGCATTAGAGCGTAGACGTCAGTTTTAATGAAATGTTGCGTATACTGCAGTGCGCTGATTACTAATCGTAACCAGCATTCGTTGGTGTATTTCTGCGGGGGCGAGCAACGCTTGACTGTCAATCGCTGAGTCATAAGAGTAAATGCGTAATGTTTATTACATCGTTACGAGAACGGATAGCCAGCACTGCTACATCAGTTGGAGTTAGACAAGGAATGCTGTCATCACTACACCTGAAGTTGGGAAATCGTCACCATCATCTCTCGTGCAATAGATTTGTGTACATGTACAGCACGGTTGCTGGTGGTTGAGGATCCTTCCTGCACGTTCGTCAGCATTGGTCTGCTACATAAAATTACCAACTATAGGAAATGGTATTGTCGTTCTCTCACATAACCCCCCAAGGAGTGTGTTAACCCATTAAGGCCCAGTGTACTTTACAAAGTACACTTCCTTTTTCGGAAATAAAAAATGCAACAACACAATAATCTGGTCTTGCTTATTGAAATTTCGGACGCCAAAGGGTGCAGCAAAATAATCCTAACTTGGCATATTCACTCGGTAATATATTTTCTGTTCTATGAGTCGTTAAACTTTAGCAAAACGAGAGCCCGTCAAACGGACGTGGGCAGTTCTTCTTTTTCTAAATTTGTTTCAGGTTTTACAAATCATATGCTGAAAAAATGGATTGTTTATGCTTCAGAAAGAACAAAATATTCCCTGAACAGCCCGAGAAGTGCATAGAGTGCATAGTTTTTCTCTGAGGTGTAATCAAATGTGGGTGTACTTTGTATAGTACAATGTGACTTCGTGGGAGCACACGTGTGCCAATGGTGCGTTGCCTCAGAGATCGAACCAGCTATTTTCTTTGGAAGAACGCCGTTTTTTCGGTTATCTGAGACTCACGAGGCTGCGACAGATGCCGCTGTGATTATACGAGATCCCGTTGATGTTTTAATTGTCGCTTCTGACCCTAGCATGGAAACTTAGGAGGGGGGGGGGGTGACGACTGTACGAATGGATGCGCTCTGCCAACAACAAAAACAGGGAACGAAAGAAACGTGGGGACTAATGTTGCGGTTTGATCCAGAAAACAATTTCGTTTCGTAAAGGCTAAAGGCAAAGTCATAGTTGCTATGCTGACGAACGACAATACTGTAGTTTCTATGCTCTGTAACCAGGTGACCATCCAATGAAAAGAAAAGAAAAAGCGTAGTGCCATTGCTAACCCTTATCAGCAGCTGTAACAATGACAAGGATGGGGCTTAGCTCTACGATTATGCTGCGAATAACTACAGATATTTCTTCCCTGAGAAAAAGTGGTACCAGTGCCTATTTACCCAAATGAGAGAAATGACCGCAGACAACGCATGCAGGGTGCTTGCCCTTGCACTCTATCTATACGGACATTTTCACAAGAAGCTTGAAAAACAATTCAGGTATGCCACAATACATTGAAATGGTGTTGCAAGAAACGTGACGTTACGTTTTCCATAAAGCGCTGGTGCTTCAATAAGTTGCATGGGCCAAGATAACTTTGGTATTCATTTTGCAAGGGCGTAGCGTACTCTCCATTCTTGTATCACACCAGCTTTCCTATTGCTATGTCGAGGGCCCAGCGTACTTTATAAAGTACAGTATCATAACTTCTCCGAAAGTTCATGAAACTCTATGAAAATTTGCACGTGTTGTTTTCTACTGCATCTAAGTAAATGTGCGCAATCTCAATAAAATCTAACCAGTACTTATTGCGTGGGCATTAATGGGTTGAAATTTTTCGATGCTTATTTTCTCTTTTCTTATGTTACAGCGCAAGGAGACACGAACACGAGAGAGAAGGCACGAGGACACGGCGCTACTAACAACTGAGGTTTATTGCACACGATAACAGTATAAATACCGATGCACAAGAAAGAGGGAAAGGGTGTCAACATCACCTTCGCACCAACACATTGCTTAACAGCCACAGCGCCACCGCTACCGCGACAGGAATGCTAGCGCTTTTTGAGACAACGAAACAGATGGGCAGTTTACACAACCTTTGCTTTTGTTAATTTCGAAAGCCTCTCAATGCATCGGTATTTATACTGTTATCGTGTGCAATAAACCTCACTTGTTAGTAGCGCCGTGTCCTCGTGCCTTCTCTCTCGTGTTCGTGTCTCTTTGCGCTGAAACATAAGAAATGCAGTACCAACTAGCCCACCAGTCGGTTTTATTGAATTATTTTCTCTGTTTTTAGTTTCCAGCTACGGTGCATGCCCGCACACCACGGGACGGGGTATGCTTGCTTACGTCACATCAGACGTGGTGAAGGGGCATCAAGACGTACGCGACATAGACGTCATGTTATTGATGTCGTGAACTGTGAATCACTGTCGTCATATGGTGATGTACATATGGTGAAGTATAGAGACTACCACGAGAGCAGTGAAACTTATTCCAGTCTACGCAGCGATCCAAGACATGTGGCAGAGTCTCATGCATATATTCACGGCTAGCATGCTTCAGGCCACCTCAAATTGCCTCACTCCTCAACTTGAGGAAATAAACGCTAACATTAAGAAATCAGAACAACACCCACGCATATGGTTCGTACTAACATTGCAAACACTGATTTCCCAAGGCGCTAAGGAGTAACCCATTGCATATCAAATCAAAACTTCCATGTATGCTCAAGCTCCCACGCACGCCCCAGTGGCGATGGTGCCATGCCCTAAACAAGAAATTCATGATTGCAGGCCTTCGTCAAAATAATCATAACAACATTCGGCAGATCCCACTCATTCCGGGAGTCGATGTTATGCGAAGCACTAGGCGAGTAACGGCCTTTTTTTTATCGATTTGAGTCAAGCGTTGCGAGTTCTACCGACTTCTTAGTGCATTTTGAGAAGGTATGGGTATTTCGGGAGCCGACCCGTTGCAAGAAATTTTTTTTTCGGGGGGGGGGGGGGCGGGGGGGGAAGCGGGGACACTTTTTGATGGCCTTGACTATTTGAGGAAAGCACCTATTTTGAGGGATCGAGTACCTACAAGGTAAATGTAACTGGTAGCGAAGCTTCCATAGAAGCCCATACGTTCAGAAAATGGCGTCTTATCAGCTGCTCATGGGGCTTAGCGCCATCTGTGTGAGGAGGGAACACTTCCGGCGGAACAAAAAATAAAGCGGATGTGACGCAATAGCTGGTGAACAAGTGACGTCATTTTGTAGGCACTAGCGCGAAATTTGATCGCAAATTAGTTTTCGTAGGCCCCTGATTGCTAAGGACTCGCGCTAAGGCGATCACCGGCGAGTCCTTCACGAGTGCGCTTCAAGTCAACGCCAGACAAACTAATATCGAATCATGACTAGATAGTGATGTTTAAGTGTACTACCGTTCAATTCGCCTCGGTTTCACTAGGAAACTTATTCTTAGAACTTTTATTCGGCGTTCGCGGCATCTTCCACGATGGATTAAAGCAAGCATCAGTGTAACTTTCATATCGGCAGCGTTGCTTGTTTACTTCGCACATACGTAGGTTCCTTAGTGTACACATTGCTTGTGTTCTTCAGTGCTAACAAGAAGAAATGACGCTGAGTCCCGCCAAAATTATGACACTTCAGTTTTATTCAATGGTCACAGTACACTGCACACAATGAGCACCAAGTGAATAAGCACAAAAAGTGTGCGGACACTACGTGGGCTTTGTTTTGCCTCATGCTCCGATAAATTACCGTTACGTATGCGAATGCAGGTATGCGAATTGCAGCGGGATAGAACTTAGCGATCTGCTCACCGATAGCAGGAATAACCGTAGGCACTGCGTGTTCAAGAAGAATGCCGGGCCGCAGGAATATACTGATGCATGAAAGTCCAGTGAGCACAGTCCTCCTAACCGTTGCCCTTGTTTGTTATCTAGAAGACATGGGTAGCCAGGCATACGTGTGTTGCAACTGCACTTTTGCACAGCACATCCTTTCCGCAGGTACCGAGGCAAGCACTCAACATTAAATGTTATCCGTATCGTCCCGCTACCCATTGGACACTGTACACTGCACTCACGACGTTCACCAACGATGCAACGCACGTCACAACTTGGCTCACACCACAACTTAAATTTTCACCAAAATAATTCAGGGAACGCAAGCAAGTGCGGAACATTAAAACACGTGAGGGGGTGTGTCATCACAGACGAATTTTACCAGCGCGCGTTTCCATGCAGCGCAAGGGCTGCACTGAGTAATAAACGGCATGCGCAGAGGGCGCTAAAAAAAAGATTTTTCGTAATAATAAAACACTGCCATAAATTATTTGCTGATTGCACCTACATAATATTGTTGGGGAAATAAATGTCATTTGTAAAACATAACGATTGCTTCGCCTTTGAATAAAACTTAATTTCTCGCTAATAGTGTTTGTTCCCTCCAAACATAGTCGCGCTGCAATCGCAGCTCCCATAACTCCCCATGCTGATGTCGCTGGCAATAGCTTCTGAACCGCTTTTCGGCCGAAGTTTCGCGACCTATTTGGATAGACCTTGGTACCTATTTGAAGAAGCAACAGCACAGGAGAGAGGGTGGACTCCTAGGAGCCCCCCTCGCCGGCTACAGGATTGATCGTGGGTTTATTCGGCACGTCGACTAGATTGACGGCCAAGGGGTATCCTACGGTCCGATGTAATTGCGGTCACCACATTAGAGCACAGATATCAGGTTTATCGAAATCAGCTGCAGGCTACGGTGCAATGATGTGCATATCATAAGAAGCGATTTTCACCGTATTCCTCAGGGTTGTGCACTGGTTCACCATAGCTTGGCGAGTCACAAGTGTTGCTGTGTAATCCTTATTACATTGTTATAACAGCTGATATTGAACACGGCATCTGCAGTTGATGTTGGCGCTTTGTGAAGCCATTATAGGGTTTTTCTCGCAAGCTGCCTCCAGCACTGGCTTAGTTCTGTGGTAGAATACATGACTGTCACGCAGAATGCATGGGTGCGATTCCGGCTCTAAATGCGATTTTCTAACTTTCCACTCCTCCGAATTTCCTCTCGCCTACAACACCGTCGAAGCCTGCCCCCCATTTTCTACCACAGAAGCTCCAAAACGCGACTGCGTAAACATTTTGAAGTTCTGTCATCACCGTTCCTGGTTTGATACAAACTGTCAATCACCTATGGCTCATGCCCGCATCTATGGGCCCTGGTATACGGGTATGTGCCACACGTGACTGAAGAAAAAGGTTTTATGACGTACGCGTTAAGTATCTCACGCAATTGATGCGATGACCTGTTCATCGTATTAGTCATACACTTGTAGCTCTGCAGTGCCATCAATATATTTAAGTCGAAAATAAAGAAAAGCCTGCTGTACGGTCCGACTGGGGGAGACACGTTAGAGAACGCCCCCTCCCTCCTATTTTTCCTCCCCCAGAGTTCTGGAATATTCTAGTAACGTTGGTTCCTCCCTGAGCAGAGCCAATGACCCCTTGCAGCCCGTTGACCTCGAAGCGCATGGGCTTCTAAAGGCAGCCGCCGAGAGCAAAGCGGACGAGACCCTCCCCCCCCCCCCCCCACTCCCGCCAAGAGTTGGGAGTGTGTAGACCTTGTTCCTCACACTCCTTAGCTTGCCGTGAACCGTCGGAGTTGGCGTATGGGCACTGGCTGCCAGATGAGCCCTCGCTAACCCGATGGTGCTAGGGTTGAGTTCGCGTAGGCTCCCCCCCCCCCCGCTCGGACCAGCGGACTTTCGCATGGGCACTGGTTTACCGGACGAGCCCTCGCTCTTCCAAAGCCAGCAGCTCCCCTTATCTCTTGCGCGGAGACGCACTGTTGCCTTAACTACCCCCGGTCGGACCTAAAGCAGTCTGGTTCATATGAGATCAACCTTCACTCCTCTGAGTTACTCATCCCCAACGTCGCAACTGAGGGTGCCCCTTGTAGTCGCGACACACTAATGCCGTCCCATGCAAACTTTCGTATGTGTCAAGTTAAGGAGACGACCAGGAGAGCACCCAGACGTAGGCGGATAGATAGATAGATAGATAGATAGATAGATAGATAGATAGATAGATAGATAGATAGATAGATAGATAGATAGATAGATAGATAGATAGATAGATAGATAGATAGATAGAAACCTTCAAAGTGCGTTAGTTTCGCAAAGCATTTAAAACCAGCCCGTTTCGCGGACACCGATGAAACAGCGAAGCTGTGGGAGTTGCCTCCGGTAGGCCAACACATTTCTATGCTTTGTTTCGCAAGCATTTCAGTTATTTTCTATCACTGCTCGTTAGTAAACACTCTTTGTTAAGTTTGAGGTGGTTGTATAGCCACCACCTTTCATAACCGCAAAGTATCACGTGGCAGTCTTGTGACTATCGTAAAGCGCACGCCATTTGTGGGGTTAACTGTTGCCTTCTGCCTTTTTAGTGGAAGTTGTGTGTAGTGGGATTTACCCAAATGCTGTGTCATGCGTTTATGGTGATGATAGTTTTCTGATAGGCGCACAGATTTCTGCGGCACATACCCGTTTTTTGGTCTAACTATTGCCTTCATTTTTAGGGGACCAGTGGGCAATAGTGGGATTTACCCATTGTGTGTGGCGCACATCCGATTATGATGCCCACAAGCGTTACCACGGATCGCGCACATGAAATGTTCTATACGAAAAGCAGCTTCGCGGTCAAAAGCACAAACAAGAGAAATTTGAGATTCTCCACTCGACAAGCAGAATTTTTTAATGCGAAGCATTTCTTAGCGAACTTCGGCGACTTTGAGCGTATCTATCTATCTATCTAGCCGCCTACGACTTTGCGCTCTCCTGGCCGTATCGTTAATGGGATTTATACTAAAATTGGTATGGCATAACATGACTGTATGACAAACATGAATGACTGGTCATATCATGAAAATCATGGCTAACTTGTCATGAAAAGTATGATTTACACGCCATGGCGATAGTGCTCCTAAGGCCGTTTTCTTAATATGATATTTCCAAAAATTGGTACGATGAGACATTTCTGCATGACCAACATAAATGACAGGTGGTAATATGAAAATCATGACCTGCATGTCATGTACAACATGATTTACATGCCGCGCTCATGGCGCGCTGACGGCCGTTTCGCTAGCTTGATATACACCAAATTTGGTACTGTGTGACGTGACTGTATGACGAGCATAAATAACAAGTGACAATATGGAAATCATGAAATGTCATGTGCAACATGACTTGCATGCCACGCTCATGACACTCTCGGGCCGTTTCGTTAGCTTGATATACACCAATTTGGCATTGAATAATTAATTAATATCTGGGGTTTAACGTCCCGAAATCAAATTTGGTATTGAGTGACGTGACTGTATGACGAGCATAAATAACAAGTGACAATATGGAAATCATGACATGTCATGTGCAACATGACTAGCATGCCACGCTCATGACACTCTCGGGCCGTTTCGTTAGCTTGATCTACACCAATTTGGTATTGAATAATTAATTAATATCTGGGGTTTAACGTCCCGAAATCAAATTTGGTATTGAGTGACGTGACTGTATGACGAGCATAAATGACAAGTGGTAATATGGAAATCATGACATGTCATGTGCAAGATGACTTGCATGCCACGCTCATGACACTCTCGGGCCGTTTCGTTAGCTTGATATACACCAATTTGGTATTGAATAATTAATTAATATCTGGGGTTTAATGTCCCGAAATCAAATTTGGTATTGAGTGACGTGACTGTATGACGAGCATAAATAACAAGTGACAATATGGAAATCATGAAATGTCATGTGCAACATGACTTGCATGCCACGCTCATGACACTCTCGGGCCGTTTCGTTAGCTTGATATACACAAATTTGGTATTGAATAATTAATTAATATCTGGGGTTTAACGTCCCGAAATCAAATTTGGTATTGAGTGACGTGACTGTATGACGAGCATAAATAACAAGTGACAATATGGAAATCATGAAATGTCATGTGCAACATGACTTGCATGCCACGCTCATGACACTCTCGGGCCGTTTCGTTAGCTTGATATACACCAATTTGGTATTGAATAATTAATTAATATCTGGGGTCTAACGTCCCGAAATCAAATTTGGTATTGAGTGACGTGACTGTATGACGAGCATAAATGACAAGTGGTAATATGGAAATCATGACACGTCATGTGCAACATGACTTGCATGCCACGCTCATGACACTCTCGGGCCGTTTCGTTAGCTTGATATACACCAATTTGGTATTGAATAATTAATTAATATCTGGGGTTTAACGTCCCGAAATCAAATTTGGTATTGAGTGACGTGACTGTATGACGAGCATAAATGACAAGTGGTAATATGGAAATCATGACATGTCATGAGCAACATGACTTGCATGCCACGCTCATGACACTCTCGGACCGTTTCGTTAGCTTCATATACACCAATTTGGTATTGAATAAATAATTAATATCTGGGGTTGAACGTCCCGAAATCAAATTTGGTATTGAGTGACGTGACTGTATGACGAGCATAAATGACAAGTGGTAATATGGAAATCACGACATGTCATGTGCAACATGACTTGCATGCTACGCTCATGGTACTCCCGTGGCCGTTTCGCTAGCTTGATATACACCAAATTTGGTATTCAGTGACGTAATTGTATGACGAGCACAAATGACAAGTGGTAATACAGAAATCATGACATGTCATGTGCAACATGACTTCCATGCCGCGCTCATGACACTCTCGTGGCCGTTTCGTTAGCTTGATATACACCAAATTTTTAACGCGAAAGCCTCTAATGTCTCATGCTCATGTCCGTCCGTCCGTCTGTCCCTCCAGCTGTGCCTTGGCACGGTGTCAGGTGGGTGCCGGGGCGCGCAAACGGACGCCGATCGCGTTGGACTCTACAGCGCTCGCGCTTTGCTTGCGTAGCGTCGCTTTGTCTGGCGTCTCTATCATGCAAGAAGGGAGATGCGCGCATCACGTTCCATTCTTACCGACCCCGTCTCAGTGGGCACAAGCGTTCGAGGAACACACTTTGGAATTGACAAAGTGTCCGTCAATTTAAACTCTGGAACGCGGATGGCGCCTGCACGATGCGCAAATCGCGGGAATACGAACGCATGCGAAACGAGCCAGATTGGTCTCGCGTCTCGCTGCAATTCGAGGTAACAAATTAGGCGAACATAAGTGGCAGGTGGTAACATGAAAATCTTGGCATGCATGTCATCTACAATGCCATTTACATGCCACGCTCATGGTGCTTGCATGCAGTTCGCTAGATTGATATACACCAAAATTTGTATTGCGCGACGTGACTGTATGATGTACACAAATGACATGTCCTAACATGTGAATTAAGGACATGCATATTATGTACAGCATGATTTGCTTCTTGCTGGCTGCTTCGCATTACATCCATTCCCACAGTGCGTGGGATCTGCCGTTTTTTTAGACATGAGAAAAAGGCGGGCCGCTGTCCATCTCTTCCTGATGACTACAAATTCAAGTCCGGTTCTTATAGCGTTAAGAGAAAAGATACTGCAGGCAAAACCGTCTGGGTGCAATTCATTTTAGGGGTGTCTGTCAACCTTGATTATCGTACATAAGTAGCGCACCACTCGTCAGTTATACCTGATTTGTTGGAGGGGCATGAAGACACGATGGTTAAGATTCTAGCTAATAGAAGATGATACCTTAGAGGATGGGTTCTTAATGCTTATATCCGCATGTCCAAGCAAAGCGTTTCAACGAAATCTTTTACAAAGTAACTAAGAAAGCGGATAAGCATCCACTTTTGACTGTGCGTTACCTTACGCTTCCAGTTACTACTGGAGCTGCGCTCGAGAAATCCCCAAAGGCCGCCAAGTGGCAGAGCTCACCTACACTCTCCGCTCCTTACGGACCCGATGCAACCTACCAGAGCTGAAAATTATGTAAACCGAGATACGTATCCGGATCCGACATTACCTAAAGATGTTTCTCAT
Organism: Rhipicephalus appendiculatus; assembly: GCA_030522465.1. NCBI lineage: Eukaryota > Metazoa > Arthropoda > Arachnida > Ixodida > Ixodidae > Rhipicephalus > Rhipicephalus appendiculatus. Next base: position 34,555 of record JALIZH010031547.1, read on the forward strand.
GTGACGTGTGAAAACTTAGATGACATGCTTGGCAGCGTTCATTGTCTCCCCAATATAGCTATTTCGCCTATCTTCGTTGGTGGTATTGTTTTTATCCTGATGTAGCCCTGAGAACGTGGAGCGACTGGAAGCTCGTCAATTGGAGAAATTTCTGCCTCTCAAGCTGTCTCCTCTGTTTTGGGAGCAGGATCACACACATGAGCGAAAGCAGAAACGGCAACACACTAAAGGTGTATCCCAATGGAAGGCGTCACTACTAACAACTATCTCATCACCATTTTGGAGGCCAGCTAGAGTTTAAGCAAAAGGCGGGCGAAACAAACAAACAAAGAAACTCAAACGCAATCTCAAACTTCAAATAGCTGACATTAATATGCAAACTGTGGAATGCGCTGCACAACTCCTCGACTCAAACTACACAGAACAATGGAATGCCGCAGCTAGGCAGGTGAACTCGTAGAGGGCATGCGCCTCTTCTCACTCTCATTTAGACTACGCAAACAAGAGAAGAAACACCAAAACACCTCCGCGGGCCTTGCACGGCTTTCAAGGAACCAAGAGCCACATTTGGGGTACGTAGGTACGTATATATAGGATACACAGAATCAGGCACGTAGTGCAATAGCGCACGCGTGCAATACGCAGCGCGCAGCAAGGTTGCCGGGCGCTGCATTGTGTGAATTGGAAAGACAGAGCATTAGTAGCCGACTGTCGATTAAGATAATAAAAGCCTATGAGAAACATTACTTTGGTCGATAACGCGCATATTAGCATGTTTCACTCATTTAACCAAGTGTGCGCTATAGTACAAGTACTCTGAATGTTCCGGTGATCATCTAATGAACTAACTCCTCTAGGTGCCACCTACTGCGGTGTTGGGCCTGCTTTTTTGTCTATAACATCATCGCGATGAGGAAACGAGAGCTCTTTCGCAGGTCTTAACAAAAAATGTGTTGTTCGCTGCCTCGTACCTCTTGCATGGAATGACGATCAGTTCAGATGTTCTCACGAGCTTTCAGTACGAATCCGCGACGTCTTCTCCCCATTCCTAAAGAGTATACCAAGGCCCCATTAGTGCGCAGTTCCCACGGACTGAAACGCAATATCAGAACTTCAAGTATAACAACTTTTATGCGCATGGTCTGGAGTTGGCGTGATGACACTACATGTATGGCTACTAAAGCTGAGGTTTGTTCTGATGTACTACGTGCACGAGCCAATCTTACCCCATACTGAGTTGAATTAAAACCGTAGGAACGAGCATTATTTAGGCTTAAATTTACGAGTTTCAATTTGTGATCACTGTACAAACCGCGAGTAATGTTATGGGAAACGGGAATGAGTAAGCTAAAATATGGAAGGAAAAAGAAAGGGTGAGGCCGGGAGATTAACCAGGGAATTCATTTGGTTGATTAACTTAAGGTCTGCCGGCCGGTACGATAAGTCTGGTATAACTCTTCGTATCGGCAAAATCCACGAAAGCCAACATAACTGTGTTGTTTAATGTCCATGAATTCCTTATAGAAGTCGGAGCTGCAAAGAGGGTTTGAAGATGTGTAGGCTAGTACGGATTAGGAGTTGAGTGTTCCACTTCTCAACAGAAGATATATGTGCTAGAGGGCATGGCTGGCTTCCGACATCTTCTCTGACAAGCGATACAGAATCGCTTTGAACTTTTTCATGTGATGTCCGAGAGGTTCTATCTGCTCAATGGTCGCATGGTGAACGAATGAAACCTCGTAGGCTTGTTCTTTGACGGCGCAGTAAAGTTTGATGATTTCTTAATTCAGCTGTACGTGAAACAAAATCCGGATAACAGAGGGCATGTACTACAGCACTTTTTTTTTATGTCGGAAAAGGCAGTTAGCTTTTGACGCGGATTCACTGCACCGGTGCACTTCCGCGCACTCCGCAGATTCGTTAGTTTAGCCGCGACCCTAGCTTCAAAACATGTGATGTCTGGAAAGTCAGTGCTATTCCACTCATCGGTACACCAACAGCCCTGCCAGTCCTAGTCAAACTAGTTTAGCCATCATTATGAGTGGGCCCACGTTTGCTGTACTTCTTACAAAACGAGTAAGTTCGCTTTTTTTTACTACAGATGATAATAGATAGGACATTTTTAGAAACTCTTGAAATCATGAAGCGTATGGCAGCATGACTCGAATGCCACGGACGAAATACTGGTCCAGCCACAGGTGCGTATCTTGATGTAAAGCAGGCAAAGAAGGCAATGATAGTTTTACTAAATGTGTCTTGGGGCCCTTTCTTTGGAGACTTTAGGAGTACAGCGAGAAGGGTTTTCGCGCGAAGTTTCCAGCACATTGTCTTGATTGAAATATCGGTCGTGATGATATAATCCTGAGTATTGTCAATTCTTTAAACCGTTTGCGCTAACCGGGAAATGGAGACAAATTCTAAAAACTCGGGATTTGCTGTTTTGAATGCTATTCAGGTTATACATGGCAGTCCTAGATTTTAGCTGGCAGGCTGCCCCACGAGAAATAAAAAACAACACCTATACATTATATCGACACTTCGCATGCCTTTTCCTGTAAAAATACTGAATAAGCGGCAAGTAGCAGTCAGCTGTTTCTTAACGTAATTCATATGAACATTCGCAACAGACACCTATAAATAATAACACCGTTTAATTGTTGACGATATAATTAGCGCACTATTCGAAAACAATAAATATAAAACGGTTTTGGAATAAATGCCGTTATTCTAGACGTTTGACGTGCTATCAGCGCTCCTTGAGGAGTACCGTTACGTTATCTAGGATGCCATTGGAAGCCGAGCATGAAGCATAAGCGGTGTCACACCTAACGTTAAAATACACGTGTTGTCGGCGTAGACTAAAACGCGCAAGATGCTCGGAATGTTATCAACTAAAGGGGGGTTGTGACTTGTCCTAAGAACAAATTTAGGGCCTTGTTTTTCGCTTTGCACCATCTTTATGAATAGTTATGACTTCTGAGAGAGCTACATAAAAAACCGTTAGTCTTAGCGTAACGAATGTAAGGACTGCACGACTATTGACGTACGGGCTGTCAAGCCATTCTGGTTAAAAAAGGAAGAAGTATTTCATTTGTAAGCGACAAAAACCCAGTGGCATATCCTGCTATTAAGCCCTATCACTGCCGACGCATTCAGGGTTAGTGACAGAACCGTAGCCACCAAATTTTTTTTCTTAGGTGGAAGGGGGGGTGGGGTGGTGGTGCGGAGTGTACCACTATACTTTGTGTGTGCTCGTGCTTCCGTCTGTATATGCGCGTGCATATGTACGCATGCAAAATTGAAAAAAATCGAAGAGTGTTTGACCCCCCCCCCCCCCCCCGCAATGGCTACATCCCTGGTGAGCGACATGATTGTAGGATCCTTAAAGGCGTCTTGAACCCCCCTCTCGGGCTTGGTGAAAAACGAAAAACGTATTCCGTGGAAAGCATAAACCGCTACGAAAGGTCAGTGAAGTTTTTCAATAGTTCGTAGTAAGGAGAGCTAATAAGCCGAGCACGAATTCGTCATTTTCTTTCGCGTCCTCTTTTTCATGAAGATGCCTCTGCTCACTCTGCTTGGAGCTGCCGGCGCCCGCTGTTTGGCGTGAAACAGAAAGCATGCGATTGGCAATAACATGCACAAATCAAGAGCGGCGTATGTGACAGATGTGCTTCTTGCGACAGGGTGCACTCATGTGGCAGCGCCGCTCACTATAGTCTCCTAACATTACCTAGCAGCCACAAAACCGCCTGTAGAAATTAGAACGGGACGATGTTGCTCTTGATCATGCTCTTCGAGGGGACCAGGTGAAAACAGTGGCACGACTACTTCGCCGTTTCTGTGGCATTTACCTGGACGGCTGTGATTCCACGCAAGTATTCTGCGACCTGAATGTATCTGCGCTGCAGGTGAAGTGCTGCAGGATTTCAAGTAAAAGAGGTCCGAAGGTCGAGCCAGGACCCCGAACAAGTATCCGAATAGCCACAGAAGCATTCGTAGACGCAGTAACTTGGAGAAATATACGCACAGGTATGACGCCAGCTATTTTGGAATGCTGTGTTTACTTTGGCGTTCGTGTAACGGATCTCAAGTCACGAGTGGACATTCGCTATCCACATATAGCTGCATTCCGCGCGATGGTTAATCGCATGAAGTTCCTCAGCATTGACGTTCGTTCGCGTTTAGTTCTTCCGAAGTGGATTCGTCGCAGTTTGTTGAGTACGTGTTAAGCACCTTGCCTTTCTCATTTGGGGGGTTCAACGGCAGCGACTGTACTTTCGATCCCGGCGGCGACGGCGACTGTACTTTCTATGGAGGCGAAAATGCTTGAAGCTCGTGTACACAGGTTGAGGTGCACGTTAAGCGTGTATCCACACGACGGACGGCTCAGCGGAAATCTCTTGCGCGGACGATAGTTCCACTGCCCGTCCGGCTGCGAAGCGCATCCAGACGGCGGACGAAGCGAGTAGACAAACGCGGTGGACAAAAAATTCATGGTGGCACCGTCTGAAGCGAGAACTGCCAGCTTCGAATATTTAAGCACTGCATCGTGCATTGCGTGGCCTGTTAGTCTCAAACTGACGCTTGTGTTTGCTTTAGGTTTGGGTACGAAAGCTTTGACAGCAAAGCATCCATGTCTATTTTTCACCATTTGCGAGAGCCATACTCGTTTCCTCGGAGCTGTTGGCTTAGCGAGTGCCTCTATTGACGGAACATGGCCTCAGAGATTTGGAGTAGCTCGAGTGCTAGGAAGTATGAGTGGCCGTAGTGTACTAATGTTTGCTTGTTTATTCTCTCTCTAGATGGCGCGAAGAGTATAGAACTTAATTTCTTTTTTGTCTTTTTCCTACAAAGTCCGTTTTTGGTCGGAGATGGAGCTTGAAAGAAAACGATGATTACCTGCGATGGTTGTTGCTTTGTCGGAATTAGATTATGAAGATCATTTGTTTTCTGCAAAAATATCTTGTGCACAAAGGGACTATATCGCCCAACAAGATGCAGAAAAAAAAAATTCTTTCGTCGTCGCACAAGTTCATAGTCGCAGTCGCGTAGGAAGAGCGAACTGAGCGAACTACCCACGCAAGAGCCCCAACAAAACGATAAGAGGAAAGTACTCGCGCCCGTTGTCCGGCCCTTATAACTTCATCGGCTAAATCGACAAACAAAACGAGCGAAAAAGGGAAAAAAAATGCAGCGCTTGTTTCCAGACCTATAATGGCACACTCGGCTGAATCGGCTCTGTTAGACCGCCAGAATCCGGCTGCGAAAATTAGCTTGGCGTTTTCCGCCCGCGATGTCCGCGGACGCGGGGCGGATGGCACAAGTCCGTGACGTGGGATCACGTGATGCGCCGTCCGCTGCGTAAAAGACGGATTTAGTCCGTCGTGCGGATACACGCTAAAGAACCGCAGGTGGTCGAAATTTACGGAGCTCTCCACTACGGCTTCTCTCATAGTCATATCACGGTTTCAGGACGTTAAACTCCAACAGTTATTATTAAGAAGTTCGTTTTATGAAAATTTTTCCGCCGACCTGTGTTTTGGATGCCTCTGGAGAGCTTACAGCTTGTCAGCCATATTATATTTACAGAAGTTAGAATGTGCCCACGACGATGAGCTTGCAAATGTAAGAACCACCATTCGACTCGTGTAAAATATTTATTTAGTTCATGACTCTTTTTGCCCGAAACCTTCTAGCTGCAATGATGTAGCCATGCAATGAGACTGCAGTGAGGTTCATCGTTTTCACTGCAAAACGTTTGTAACAGACGCAGTCGCGGACATGAGTCATTCGATGGGGCGCGCAGAAATCTCCGTTCCGAGTCTCAGCACTTTCGCTCTTACTTTCTTGCATCCACAAAGTCGACTGTGAAGCTTCCATTGGCGTGCCTCCACCGCATGTGTCGACAGACGCAGAAGGGCCCCATCACTGATTGCTGCCGGTATCTTTTCACGCCCAGTTACTTACGGTGTCCGCTTTCAGCGCGCTTTCGTCAGTCTTCACGCCGGATTCAGTTTTCTTCCAGGAACGCGATTATTCAGCAACAGATATGGAAGCAATCAGGCAACGCACCGGAAGATGAGCGCCACCCAGCGCGAACGGCCGGAAACCCAGAAACTTTCTTAGTTTTCGTGAGCTCTCAGTATAGCTTGCCGCCTAGTTACTTGTTGACGCCCGACGCTGTTGTCTTCTGTGACGACACTATGCATCCAAACTCTATACTGTCAAAGATAACGGTGCTTCTGATAACCTTCCTCGACGGCGGGGGTGTACACTGTCAAAGATCGGGTAAGCTCTATGGCTTTTCTTGCTCTCCACGCGGGAGGTGCATGATGAGACGGAAGGTGACTGACCATGAAGAAGTCTTGGAAATCTTTGCGCCAAGCAAGCAGGTTGAAGACTTTTCGCGCCCCTATATATTCGTCTGCAGTGCGTAAAAGTAACTATTCAGTATCTATGGTCGCGCATTGTACTACTGCCATCTGCCAGCTGTATTTTCTAACACGATCCTAGAACGCGTTCATCAGCTAATCAATACAAGATGAGATGCGTTAGCATACCTGTAGACTTCTGTGTAATTTGCGCTCGTACTTGAGTCGGTTGAATTTGTAATGCGCCTATGAAGTGATACCTAATATTTCACTTGCAGAACAGCTGGAGGTGAAAATGCTCGAGACCCGTGAGCTTAGAGAATCCCAGGTGGTCAAACATTCCGGAGCGCTCCACTACGGCGTCTCTCATAATCATATCATGGTTTTGGAACTTTAAACCCCATCAATTAATTATTACTACTTATAGAACAGCATTCATTTTCTCTGAAATTGATATTTTGCAAAATATTTTTATTCATTCACGGACCTATTCTAACTGTGCCAAACAATTATTAACGATTTTTTCCTCTTGAGGGCTCGACAACTATCGCTTGTCATTTTTATATCACTGAATCTTGGCTACAGATGCCAACATCGCCATAAACATAGTGCAAAGGAAAATAATGCATTTCAAGAAAGGCTGCAAGATAGACGAGGGACGACGTCGCACGTCTTGCATTGCTGCAGTGACCGCAACCAATTCATGTAAGGGCGGAAGTATTTTAGAAATAAATACGGAATAACTTGATCAATACCATGGGGCAACAACGTTCATCTAGAGCTCAGAACTAAATTAATAATCAGTGTTTCGAAAATATTGTCGCAAGAACAAAAAAGCAAACTCAATTTAAACTCTATAGCTTTTTCGATAACCACAGTTGACCACCTATTGGTCGTCAGCTGGCTTGATCTGTCACGCTGTCTGACAGAGTGGATGAGCCCTATTCAAAACAAAGTCATAGCAAGAAAAAAAAAGAGAGAGAACTCGAGCACAGCTCCGCTGCAAAAGCAGCCAGCTGTTACTTTCGCACAGTTTACAAATTTTAATCCTCCATTCGCATTTGTGAACCCAACTGAATGTGGTTAGCGCAATACACTCGCGCAAACATATTCCTGTAGGCTCAAATAAAATCTGTGAAAAGTGCGAAAAAGAGGTTTTGTCGTCTTTAACACGGCCAACGATAACACTTAAAGCTAACCACAGGTAGAATTAAATTCGTGAAACAATAGAAGTGACGAGAGCAGAGCTTCTGCTGTTTTCTGATAGCATATATTTGCAATGTTCTTCACCTCATTCATTGTTGTCTATTGTGTTATCAGTAGAAATCCCCTTGTCAGAGATGTCCTGCCACAAGCAGTCATCGCGCGTACTGCCATCCTTGTGACATAATCTTGGTGGCATAATCATGGTGTCAAGTGGCACGATAGCGCGGCAGCAGCCATTGTGAAACTATAAGTAGATTCAGATTACAAAAAGCAAATTTTCGGAAACTCATATCTTATTGTCCAGGCCTAATTCATTTTGTGCCAATAGAATTACGAGAAATGGGTGGCCTTCCCTATCGGTGAGACAGGACAATACATACGAGAAGGAAAAGAGATGAAAACCGACCTCCTATATAGGAGCGATATTATCTCATGAACTGACGAAAAAAAATTGTTCTCGCTGCTTTGTTCATAGTACTTTATCGTGTGTTGCATCATCTCAATGGGCCTATTCGCCTCGTGTGCGACCGATGGCGGCGCTGCGAACGGCGCTCCGGTGACGCAAGGGCGGGGATTCGGCTTTTGTCGTCTGCTACGCTCTGGCTAAAACAGCAGCATTTTTATTATAGTTCGCTCGCGTCGCACGGCGTTCCTCATTTTCTTCTAATGATATTTCTTGAGATGACTGCTAGCATTACATGAGTTTAAGAAACGTTAACATTTAACATATCTACTGTATACCGACAGCCATCGCGGTCAGGTTCATGCCCCCGAGTTCGTAGCGTCGCTCACTGGGCTGGATGGCGTTGAAATAGCTCACGTGAAAGCGCGAACGCCCCCGCCAAGTGAGTTAAAGAGAGTCTCCGCTGCTTTGAAATTGCAGCGCGATCAATTTTGCGGCTTATTCGCAAAAATCAGCGTTGTGTAAACAGACTTGAGATGAACGAAAATTCACGCTCCACTCCCAATTGTAGTCATGTGGACTTGTGCAGACACGACAGCCGACAAAATGAAATCGATAAGTTCATCGACCAGCGGGTTATTGCGGACCACTAGCATAGATTGGGCGAGCTGGATGCAAATAAGATCGCTCGGAATGAAACGCCAGCAGTGGTGCGCGTGGTACAGTTCGCCTCTTATGATTAGAGATAGATACGTTCCTGAGCCGCATTCATGTTTTCGATCGCGCAGTGCAGCCTACTCGACTGTGCGAGCCTGCCAATGGTAATGACAGGATGGCGCGCACTATATTTCTAATGCTTGGGCAACGCGATCCGCTGCAGTGTTCGCGTTTCACTTGACACCGATAGTACAGCTTCGTAAACATTAGAAAAAATCGGCGAATGTGACCAGGAAGAGGAGAAAGAGAGCTCTTTCCCACCATTCTTTTGGCCCCTGTGGCTGATTATTGTGACTCTTTACCGTGCTGTAACAAGATTGAATATTTTAAGGTGGAAGCCTTAGATTCCACATAAATTGCGAAAATTGACCGTCGGCGTCCCGCGTCGCCAGCGTCAACACGAGTGATGCGAAAATTCATCACATGATGACGTCATCATGACATCCCAGACCGTCAAAATTTGTGACGTCATAACGTCGCGTCACATGAGTACGTCATCACATGACATCGTCGCTTTGCATTGCCTCCGTGATTGGTGGGCCGATCTCGGAGGCGATGCAAAACCAGGTGATGTGAAGAAAGCTTCAGTGCAAAACCATGTTACGTCCAGAAAGCATTCGGAGGGGGGCGGCGAAGGAACAATACATCGACTCAAGAAAAAGATGGCTTTCGCCTTCGAGTCAACTTAGGCAAATGCATAAGGAACTCGAGTCTCTTTAGTACAGTGATCGCACCAAGCCACATCAGGACTCGACCGTTGAGACTGATTTCCAGTATTTTATTGCAAATACATCTTTCGATGCGAAAGCTTTATATTTATCAACGTTAGTATGATTACACTAATTCTGTTCAGCATATTTTCAGACCACCGTGAACGAGTGAACAAACGTCTATTTATTAACGTAAGGATTAAAATATGTTGCAAAAAAATAGAACAAAAACAAAAGAAAATCACTCCGGACAACCTACCGATATTTCATATCCCCGTCGTGCATCCCCTTTAGACTCACCCTGTTTATTTCGTGTTTCAATTTAAAGTACTTACGACACGCTTACACAGCAGCTGCTAAAAATGTGTATTTAATCAAACGTTGTTGCCGGTAACGCCCCTTAATTTATTTGAATGACATCACACGTCGTTTGTCATGCTCCGAACATAGGAACTGAACCGAAAGAGCAGGCTTGGCAACCGAACACGCGCAGCACGCGGTATACATTTATTGCGCTTTAACGCAGACATGGAAGCTGAAGCCCGAACGCTGAAGTCAGTTATCGAAAACGGGCAGGAAAGTCATTTTGAGTGCGCCACGGCCATAGAACAGTCGCGAAAAGAAAAATTCACCATAGAAGCAGCTGTACACATGGATGGCTAGCAGACGACAACAGGAGCAATCGACACAGAACGTGCTCCTGACGGCAACTCCGCTCGATTTCGCTGTGCATTTTGCTTGAACATTCAGTACAAATTGCTTTATCAACTCGCCCACGAATGTTTCAATAACTCGAGCGCGATAGACAGGCTGGCAGCGTCGAGCAGCCTTCACGTAGCGAACGCGCGCGCGAAGAGCTGCATCCGAGTCCTCTCCCTGACGTCACACGCGAGAGGGCGCCACTCCAAGATCTCGAGGCGAATAGCAGGATGTAAAATAAAAGTCCCCATCTCACCTTAAGCTGATTAATTAATTCTTGCACCGCGTAACACTATTTACGATTTCGTGAAAGTTGGCTAGGAATGTGCTTGGTATGTCTATATATTTCTATGCCTAAAGCTGCGCAACATCAGCTGAACCATTATTATTCCATGATGCGGTAGCCTTTCGTGCTCAAAAATAGGACTTCGTTGTTATTACTTATTGTCATAATACTCCCATAAATACACAAGAAGTATGCATATGCAAAGGTACCCCAATTGATAACTAACAATTTCGATTAGTCATCTAATGAACAACTTTAATCACTAACCTAATTATTCCACCACTTTCAATCAAACGGCGCAGTATATCAGGGCAGCGATCACATTTGTAATTATTAGAGAGGCATATTCTTTGTCTTACGCTCCATCATAATCGGTATCTTGGAAGCCTGCATGTACATGTACAACCGTAATATGTTAATCAATACTACGACATTACTCTAGATGCGTGATCGCCAGCGGCTGTTAGCTATATTGACCAAACCTGCAACAAATTATGGCAACTTTTTGAAAAAGATCGAAAGAACAGTTTTCGGAAAAAACCGGCAGATGCCACGCACTGTGCCAATCGATGTAATGCGAAGCAGCCAGCAAGGAGCAAATCATTCTGTGCATAATATGCATGTCGTTAGTTACATGTTGGGACCCGTCATTTGTGTTCGTCATACAGTCTAGTAAGGCCAACTTATCGGCTAGTTGGTGGAACATACTGAAACGGCAAAAACAGCGCAGTAAAAACGACGACGGAGGAAGGAGCGCCTCGTGTGTGTGTTCGTTCCTTCCTCCGTCGTCGTTTTTACTGCGCTGTTTTTGCCGTTCGTCATACAGTCACGTCGCGCAATACAAATTTTAGTGTATATCAAGCTAGCGAACTGGACGCAAGCGCACCATGAGCGTGGCATGCAAATGGCTCTGTAGATGACATGCATGCCAAGATTTTCATGTTACCACCTGCCACTTATGTTCGCTTAACTTTTTTACCTCGAATCGCAGCGAGACGCGAGACCAATCTGCCTCCGATTCGCATGCGTTCGTATTCTCGCGCTTTGCGCATCTTGCAGACACCATCCGCGTTCCAGCGTTTAAATTGACGGACACTTTGTCAATTCCAAAGTGTGTTCCTCGAACGCCTGTGCCCGCTGAGAGGGGTCGGTCAGAATGGAGAGTGACGCGCGCGTCTCCCTCTTTGCGTGATTAGAGACTCTGGGCACTGCGACGCTACGCAAGCAAAGCGCGAGCGCTGTAGAGTCCAACGCGACCGGCGTCCGTTTGCGCAGCCCGGCGCCCCCCTGGCACCGCGCCAGGGCACGGCTAGAGGGGCGGACGGACGGACGGTCAGATGACCGGATGGACGGACGTGAGCATGAGACATTAAAGGCTTTCGCTTTAAAAAAAAATTGGGGGGACCCTTAAGCTTCGCATTTAAGAGTTGAACGCGATAGCGATATCCCGTCCCTACTGCGTACTTCAATCTCTTAGTGCATACTATGTAATGGGTAGTATGGTTTAAACCAGGAGAAATTATGCGCGGCAAATGTGGGAAATGTTTTCGAACTTGCTATGCACCCACTACGTGGTGTTAAGGGAATACGTGCAGTAAGGTGTGTGCCGTTTGTAATGGGTGGCTGGCTTTAAACTATGAAATCGTTATGATAGTCACATATTCTGACGCCCGATGGCAATTTACGCTTGTACCACGCAATATTATTGGGATATTACATGTTATATTGCGACGCCTATATAAAGGACGCTTGGGTTTGCGAAGCATGCAAGTTATTTTCACTGCATTTCCAAGCAGAGGAAGTTATTTTCACAGTATATCAAAGCAGAAGCATGGCTGTGTGGTAGAACACCTGCATGCGACGCAGACGACCCGGGTTCGATCCTCGCTCGAACCCAAAAATTTTTATTATTTTATTTGCATCCTTCTCGATTTTTCGGTCACGGACAAGATGATGATTTTTCGCTCACAACCAACGACGCCGACGCCGACACCGACACCGACGCCGACGCCGGAATTTCTGCGAAACGAGCTCTTTAACGCTATCGCGTTAATTGGTGTACCTATATCAAGCTAGCGAAACGGCCACGAGAGTGTCATGAGCATGGCATGCAAGTCATGTTGCACATGACATGTCATGATTTCCATATTACCACTTGTTATTTATGCTCGTCATACAATCACGTCACTGAATACCAAATTTGGTGTATATCAAGCTAGTGAAACGGCCACGGGAGTACCATGAGCGTGGCATGCAAGTCATGTTGCACATGACATGTCAGGATTTCCATATTACCACGTGTTATTTATGCTTGTCATACAGTCACGTCAGTCAATACCAAATCTGGTGTATATCAAGCTAGCGAAACGGCACCGAGAGTGCCATGAGCGTGGCATGCAAGTCATGTTGCACATGACATGTCATGATTTCCATATTCCCACTTGTCATTTTTGCTCGTCATACAATCACGTCGCTCAATACCAAATTTGGTGTATATCAAGCTAGCGAAGCGGCCACGGGAGTACCATGAGCGTGGCATGCAAGTCATGTTGTACATGACTTGCATACCACTTGTCAATTATGCTCGTCATACAGTCACGTCACTCATTACCAAATTTGGTGTATATCGAACTAGCGAAACGGCCGCGAGCGTGCCATGAGCGTGGCATGCAAGTCATGTTGTACATGACATACAGGTCATGATTTTCATATTACCACCTGTCATTTATGTTGCTCATGCAGAAATGTCTCATCGTACCAATTTTTCGATGTATCAAGTTAAGAAAACGGCCTCAGGAGCACTGTGGCCATGGCGTGTAAATCATACCTTTCATGACAAGTTAGTCATGATTTTCATGATATGACCAGTCATTCATGTTTGTCATACAGTCATGTTATGCCATACCAATTTTGGTATAAATCCCATTAACGATACGGCCAGGAGAGCACAAAGTCGTAGGCGGCTAGATAGATAGATAGATAGATAGATAGATAGATAGATAGATAGATAGATAGATAGATAGATAGATAGATAGATAGATAGATAGATAGATAGATAGATAGATAGATAGATAGATAGATAGATGCGCTCAAAGTCGCCGAAGTTCGCTAAGGAATGCTTCGCATTTAATATGAAATGCTCCCATTGCAAAGTGCTACGAGAGCTAACTCATGAATAAAAGCTAACATGGAAACACTGACCACACTAGAGGCTCCTGGAAAAAGTGGTTATTCTTCTTGTAAAGATGCAGAACTACCACAATCTCGTAGCACATCACTCCGCAGAAAATTGGGCCTCGTTAGCGTTACAGTACCTTGCATGTTCCGAAAAAAAAAATGAAGCGTTTGCTCCCTAAGCATGCTTATTCGTACTCAACGAGCAACTTTCAACCATCTGGTGTTGTTTAACATGCACTTGCATTACGCAATTCACGGGCCTCTATAGCAGTTCGCCTCCATCGAAATGTGATCGCCGCGGCAGAGTTAGAACCCGCGACCTTAAGGTCAGCAGCCGAGCACCGTAGCCGCTGATCCAGAGCGCCGGAGGAAAAATTAATGATGTAGAAACTAGAAGCGGGCATTCAATGTAAAGAATATGTGAAAGTTGAATCGCACCATATGTCCGTAAAAACTTCGCTTTTTTTTTCATCCTCAACTGTTTAGAAACGCAGCGTGTCAAACAAGCATTATACCGGATTCAGAATAAGCTTACCTCTCTGGGATCTTCAAAAAAGCTTTTCCGAATGGAAAAGAAGAAAGGATTGGTAGCAAAGCAGTCACGCTCGTCCATAGTAGTTATGGCCGTAGCAGCAGCTGTAACGCGGTTGTATGCGAAGTATATTCGGAGGTGTTGTGATCCCGCAGAAGAAAAGTTGTACTCGGTTTTCAAGGCGAAAGCCTTAGATGCCTCATGGAACGCGAACTATGGCCGCCGGCGTCCCGCCTGGGTGGCGTTCCTCGGCGTCGGGGATGAGCAATGCAAGAAAGTCATCACGAGATTACGTCAGCTGATGACGTCACAATGGTTTAAAAAATCGCCAAAATTTGCGCCCTCTATATGTTGTCATCATTATGTCACGTGGTCCGCCTCGGTGGAACAGTGGCTACGGTGCTCGGCTGTGGATCCGATGGTCGCGGATTCGATCACGGCCGCGGCGGTCCCATTTCGATGCAGGCGAAATGGTAGAGGCCTGTGTACTGTGCGATGTCAGTGCACGTTAAAGAACACCAGATGGTCGAAATTTCCGGAGCCCTCCACTACGGCGTCTCTCATAATGGCATCGTGGTTTTGGGACGTAAAACCCCACATATTGTTATATTATTATGATGTCACGTGACCTAACTTCACATGATTACTTCATCACATCGCATCGTAGCTTGGTAAAAGGTGGTCCGATAAGGGCGGCATCGCAACACCAAGAGAGGTGCCTTCGAAATTGGGGGCAGTGCAAAGACACGTTAATTACAGAAAGTTTTCAAAGGATGCCGGGGCAGCATCAGTACGTCGGGTGAGGGGGAAATGATATATGGTTTTTACCTTCGAGGGAGCTTAACAGAATGAATAAGGGGCCCTGTGAGTTTTTATTTATTTTTTTTTTTTGGCTACGTTCTACATATTGAGGGATGTGGGATAAATGGCGATAAATCTTTCGAGTGGACGAATGATATTTCTCCACACACTGACCATACGCTCAATATTCGAGGATAGCCGACCTGGACGAGACTGTGCGCCAATTCTATTTTATTTTTTTTCCGTAAATTTATTACGAGGACTACATCGACTCGAAAATGCAAGTGACAACGTGCCAACGAAGATATATCTCTTGCAAAATTGTAACCTCTTCCCGTATGTAGAAACACCCTGAAGCAATGCGATAGCTTTAACTAAGCAACCAACCATCTAACTTACTAACTAACCAAATAAACAACTAACATCAGACCAAATAAATAAATACATAAATAAAAATTGCCACATACCACGCATTGTGGGAATTCATTTCACGCGACGAAGTCATCGAGTAGCAGCTTACGTGACATTCTTGCTTTTAACTGAGGTTTTGAAGGTGGATTGACGTCTTGGTGTAAATTTATTAGTTTTGCAGGCACTGGAGGCTTGAAAGGCACGTGGGCTAGACGGGGATGTAAAAAGGAGCTCTTCGTTTCGCTTGGCATTGTCATTGACGACATTAGTGACATTCCTACGTCACATAATGAGTGAGTCTCACGTAGGAGCCGAGTAAATACTTCAGGGTTACAACAAAACCGTCACTTGCTACGCCACGAAGCGCACGCTGAAGTGCCATGACCTTCACATTATAAGTAGCACTTCTTGGCATATTCAAGCAACGTTTCACTAAACCTTGCTGAGTCACAGGAGTACATCTGTAATGCTTATCACATTTTTATAAAAGTGGATAGCCAATTATTGACACTTTGTTTCAGCTAGCGAGTGTGGCAAGTCCATCGCCGTCTCTGAGCCCCCCGAGAGTCAGAGTAAACGCTGTTCCCGAAGATGCGGACCACGGCGTCTGGCCCTGGATGGCGGCATTGCACTTGAATGCACCGTCGCCCACTACAAGCCACTTCTGCGACGGCGTCCTTATCGGAGAAAGTCACGTGCTGACAGCCGCGCACTGCATTGAGTAAGAAGCTTCATGAATGAGCATTGTATATAGAACCATAGGTTTTAACAGCGTAGCTGTTCTTAGTCTAGGTTTTCATGTCCGGGGTTGTGGTAGCGCTGATCACGTGGCCTTATGCGGGCTAGAGTGAGCTTCTGTAGGAAGGGAACGGCAGCGTGTGCTACGAGAGGCGAGGGCGTGCTGAGAGAGGTGAGGGCGAGGGCGGAGGATGTCGAGGGGTGAACATTCGAGAAACGCACCAAGATGGGGTAAGGTGAAGCGCAGTGGATTGTAAAATAGCTTGTCATTGTCAGTGTACAGGAGTCCGCGCTTTCAAGATGGCGAACATTTCTCATTCTCCCGATGAAGAATCAGCCCGAAGTGAGCATCAACGGGAGTTGACACGAAAACGGGCATGTCGTCGCCGAGCCAACGGCGTTGTTCGCACAACAGACGCCGACGCTAAGCGCCAGCGAATCGAAAACTTGAAAAAAAAATGCACCATCTCCCGCTAAAGGGAACCATGTGTAGATGCGAAGCAGCGGGCGCTAACGCTTACATTGGCGGCGGCGTTGACGCTGGCGCTCATCGCAGCGTTGCGCAGGAGAGAAACCTGGGGAGGCGCAAAGCACGCAGTGATGGACCGGTGTTTCCTACTGGAACATGCCAATCGCTGCTAATGGGCAATGAGAGACAGAAGACTCCGACTGGACACAGAGACCCGCAGTCCGCTTTTAGTTAACGCGCACGCTGCGAATTTTTGTTGTTCAACAACGCACAGGAGAAATCTCCCACCGGCACTACCTTGCAGGTCAAGATCCATTGCCATATATACGGGGTGACCAGTGAACGGTTGTGCAGCGCGAGCAGTCGGTTTTTTCAACCAAGAAACTCGCTAGCAGACGCTGCCTGCGTCGGCGTCCCGAGGGAAGAGAGGGTGGGAGCGTAGGAGAGGAGAAAGAGGGGGGACGCGCATGCGCAGTGGGGGGTGTGGACGCCGCGGAGAGGGATGCCTAGAGGAGAGAGAGGGGGGAGGAGGTTATTTATCTTTATCTTTTTTGAAAGGGTTTGCCCATGCGCAGTAATGGTGGTCAGGCCGCACACCACCACCACCACCACCGGATTGAACTTCGCCTTAAGCTGCTTCGCATCTAATATAGAAGTATGATATAGCCTGATGAAGGACGGGCATAAGCTTCGCTGTTCTGACAGTGTTCGCGAAGTGGAGCTAGCTGGATTCTTGTTAATAATTATTGTTACTATAATTTTGTCATCGCAATCAACCCAACTGCTATCATTACCGTTGCCCTCATCACATTGTAATAACCGATGTGAGTAGCGCCTATTCTATTGGAGCATTTAGCCACAGTCAAAAAGAGAAAAAAAAATTATTGTATAAAGGCTTATGACTGAAGGTGAGAAGGTCTCTTATTCCAGGAACCTTCTGGCCTGGACCGCCTGCCAGGCTCGGGCGAGGAGTTGACACATGTCGACCAAGTTCGGTTTGCAGATCGCAGCCTTCCACGCTTTTGCGTCCACAACTTATTGCTGCTGCTTGTAGTGTAGGATGTGTGCCAGGGTGTATGCCACATTGCAGTGTGGGTAGATGTATCTGTACAATGTTGATCTCATATAGTGCAATAGGATGTCATTAGTAGAGACCGGATTATAGGCAAATGCCTATTTTGTTCCTTGCGTTCCTATCGTGCCACATTGATATATGAGCACGAACTAGAGGTTAAGAAGGGCTTTTATAGTGTTTTAATAGTGCCTATAAATGCCTATTTTTGGCGATCGTGCCTAAACGCCTATAAGTGCCTATAAATGCCTATTTTCCAAATGGGTGCCTATATGAACACTATTTAACCCGAAATTTCACTTTCGAGTGCAGTTTGAGACGGTTATTCATTTTACCAGGCAACATCGACCTCTAGGAATACTAGGCGGTTCAAACTAGCCTTCTAGTTCAACCAATTTCCGGAAAACAAGCGCTAGCCGCCGTAATTTGGGACGCGCCGGCCATCTTACACCAACGCGCCGAAATGTCGAGAGCGGCTAAAGGAGGAGAGGTTCAGGACAGGAAAACACGCTGTTTCTCCAACCCTAAATTGGAGCAAGTCAACGTCTACTATAAAATGGGGAGAGGCAAATAAACATGGGAAGAGGAGATGAGAAGAAGGGAGAGTGGCGTCCATGGTAGAGGACGCGGCGGTTGACTTCTAGAGTCGTTTGTTCATTCCAGTGTCCTCAAGGAAGTGAACCACCTTGAAGACATGGGTGTGGTAGTGGGCAAGAAATAGAAGGTCCCTCTGTGCAGCCTCGGGAAGGTGACGGACGAATGCAAAACCATGGAGTGCTGTCAGGGGGAAAGGAGAGTGTACATCAAAAGTGGGGAAAATGTGATGTGAACCCGGGTTTGGTTTTGTTTGTTGATGTGTGCTTAATGAGGAGTGTTGGACCACAATAATTTTTTCAAGTTGGTTCATTACGAGCCACGAAACCATTATGCGAGGAGGCGTCATGCGCACGCAAGGTCACGAGCGCATGACGCGCCTGAGCCAGGTCGTGCACGCGAGCGGTGTTGTGTCGTTTCGGCGTTCTCTGTAGTGTACTGCCTATTTCTGTGGGATGGATCTCTCAGTGCGCGCACGTTTGGAGAGGCTGGTATGGGTCGTGTATTCTTACCGCGATACACCACGTCGCACAGCTGGAATTGTTGTTTGGACAATGCACCAAAATCGCGCCAAGCGTTGTTAAGGCTGGTGCTGGCGCGATGCGGGAACGGCGAAAACACGAACGCATACGAAATGGAGGCAGATTAGTCTCACATCTCGCTGCGATTCGAAGAAATAAAAAATAAAAATGCAAACTCATTCTCCTTGTGTTTTCTTATTTCTTTCAACTTTCATTCATCTATTTAATAGGGAGCCTAGATGACCGGCCGTTTTAGGGTGGAGACATCTTCAAAAAGTGCCTTCAAGAAACTCAGCCAAAAACCAGCGGGTAATGGCGCACGCTGTTGCCAACTTCCACCAAATCTAGCAGAGTTTTCTGTGTGCCGCCATTTTGGTCCCAACCACCGCTCCCCTGAGCTCTTGCGACGAAACGCTGAGCGACGCTGACGCGAGCTCACGCAAGGGAGGCAACACCTCACGACCAGCGAGCGCGTCTCCATGTGGACGCGCGGACGCGTCCCGTATGTAGGCTGCCTACTCGCAATGCGTGAACGCAGCAACGACAACTGCGGTTATCTATGCATTCGCGAACACCGTGAAACACATATAACATGCCCTGCAGCAAAAAACAGTAAACGAAATGCGCAGTACTCACAGAGCAAATACGAGACGCACTGGCGGGCTCCCAGCCGTCTCGATTTATTTGAGCGAGCCAGAGTAGCCGTCGGCCCGAGCTCGCTGGAAGCGGAACATTCGCAAGCCCTTTCTGTTGTGGTTAGTTCACAGCGGTACGCAGCAATCAGGCATTCTCAGGCTTCACCGGCAGCATTTAACACGCTACCGCTACGTTCGGCGCCACATTGTCGATGATTAAACGGAACCGGGCGTAGACGCAGTGCGGGCACCAAGATGGCACGAGAGCATAGCGCGGCGCCGCTGTCTGGCAACATTGTGTTTTGGTGGGAGGCGGTGCGTTGGCGGCATGTAGTGGGTCAAAGGCTGACATCACCCTAAAACGGCCGGTCATGTACGCTCCCTACTATTTAAGCAACATATTACAGAAATTACACATGTCGCCTCGAATAATTCTCGCAGTGTCACGTGCTACTGCGAGCGATGTCAGAGCACCAATGTCTACGTAGAGGAGCGACGTTAAAGCTCAGATAACTACGCAGGAGCCTTCCTTGTTGTACGTCAACGCCTACATCTTGGGTCGCGCGCCTGCGAGAAGGGCAAGCGGTGTTCATTTTTAAATTTCACGTTTTTCCGCGGCGCGTAACGTTGCAAATCTTGGCAAACGTGATCGTGAGCGCCCAGTTCATGCAAAACGCTTGTCAGTTCAAAATGCTCAGACCTGTTGAGGGGCCCTTTAAAGGTGTTCGTCGACAGAATAACAACTGACCCTACGCGATTAGACCCGGCCAATACGAGGCATCCCTCCATTCTGGTTTTTTTAGCGGTCTAACTACCTGTTTCTGTGCATGCCGAAAATAAAGAGATACACGAGAGGAGAGAGGGGGGGGGACGCGCATGCGCAGTGGGAGTGTGGACGCCGCGGGCAGGGATGCCAAGAGGAGAGAGGGGGGAGCGTAGGAGGAGAGAGAGGAAGGGAGGCGCATGCGCAGTGAGGGTGTAGTTGCCGCGGGGAGGGATGAGGAGAAAAAGAGGGAGAGAAGGTTTTTTGTTGAAAGGGTTCGCGCATGCGCAGTAAGTGAGGCCCCGCGGCACACCCCCACCACCACCACCACCACCGGATTAAGCTTTCGCCATAAGATGCTTCACATCTAAAAAAAACAATAGCGAAGCTTGCACTGGAGGCGCAATGCTAAAGAGAATGAACCCAAGCTGATGGACAGCTTCTCGTTAGTGGTGCCAAGACTGAAGGAAGGGCAGAGCAAACAGAAAAAAAAGGATGACATTATTTTTAGATATGGTGGTCCCACGCCGCCATTCTTCGTCATGGTGAAGCGCGCGCTTCCCATGCGGTAGATACCGGGTTCGAATCCCAGCACCGACCAGCAACCCACCAGTTTTTTCCTAAATGGAAGTGGAAGCTCGGTTGTTGTTGGGTACTCGTATCTAACCCCATAAGGTTCTGTACAGGCACATGGACGCACCTTAGCCCACTACAAAGTTTCACCTACCTTGGTGAAATACTCGAGAATCCGCCACTGCAGTGGGAGGCAGAGAATTTCTGCCGCCTTGTACCAACCGGTAAATAGGTACAAGCGCACTTCCGGCCCGGCGCCGGAAGTGCGCTTGTACCTGCGGAGTACTATCGGCTTCAGATGAAACCTGAACAGCGGCAAGCGTTAGCAACGGTATAGGCGCGCCGTCCAGTCATCACCATTGACATGCGCGCATCACTCCAATATGGTAGCTCTGCGCGTGTCCTCTAAGATGACTGGACCGAGCGTACTGTACCATTGATAATGCTTGCCGCTGTTCGGGTTCCATTTGACGCCCATAGTACATAGTCGCTCGAAAGGGCACCCACCATGTGGGAAGTAGGCAGCATTGGAGAGCCATGCATAAAAAAATTACACCATCTCCCGCTAAAGGGAACCATGTGTAGATGTGAAGCAGCGGGCGCTAACGCTTACACTGGCGGCGGCGTTGACGCTGGCGCTCATCGCAGCGTTGCGCAGGAGAGAAAACTGGGGAGGCGCAAAGCACGCAGTGATGGAGCGATGTTTCCTACTGGAACATGCCAATCGCTGCTAATGGGCAATGAGAGACGAAAGACTCCGATTGGACACAGAGACCCGCAGTCCGCTTTTAGTTAACGCGCACGCTGCGAATTTTTTTATTCTTCAACACACAGCAGAAATCTCCCACCGGCACCACCCTGCAGGTCAAGATCCATTGCCATATATACGGGGTGGCCAGTGTATGGTTGTGCAGCGCGAGCAGTCGGTTTTTTCAACCAAGAAACTCGCTAGCAGACGCTGCCTGCGTCGGCGTCGCGAAGCGAGAGAGGGGGGCGAGCGTAGGAGAGGAGAGAGAGGGGGGGACGCGCATGCGCAGTGGGAGTGTGGACGCCGCGGGCAGGGATGCCTAGAGGAGAGAGGGGGGAGAGTAGCAGAGGAGAGAGGGGGGGACGCGCATGCGCAGTGGGAATGTGGACGCCGTGGGCAGGGATGCCCTAGAGGAGAGAGGGGGGAGCGTAGGAGGAGAGAGGAGGGGAGGCGCATGCGCAGTAAGGGTGTGGTAGCCGCGGGGAGGGATGAGGAGAAAGAGGGGGAGAGGAGGTTTTTTTGAAGGGTTCGCGCATGCGCAGTAAGTGAGGCCACGCGGCACACCACCACCACCACCACCACCACCACCGGATTAAGCTTCGCCATAAGATGCTTCACATCTAAAATAACGTTATCCTAATTTTTAGATGTGAAGCATCTTATGACGAAGCTTATTCCGGTGGTGGTGTGTGGCGTGACCACCCTTACTGCGCATGCGCAAACCCTTTCAAAAAAAATAAAAATAAAAAACCTCCTCTCCCATTCTCTCTCCTCTAGGCATCCCTTCCCGCGGCAACCACACCCTCACTGCGCATGCGCCTCCCCTCCTCTCTCCCCTCCTGCGCTCCCCCCTATCTCCTCTAGGCATCCCTGCCCGCGGCGTCCACCCTCCCACTGCGCATGCGCGTCCCCCCTGTGTCTCCTCTCCTATGCTCCCCCCTCTCTCCTCTAGGCATCCCTGCCCACGGCGTCCACACTCCCACTGGGCACGCGCGTCCCCCCCCCCTCTCTCTATTCTCCTACGCTCCCCCCCCTCTCTCGCCTCGCGACGCCGACGCAGGCAGCGTCTGCTAGCGAGTTTCTTGGTTGAAGAAATTGACTCCTCGCGCTGCACAACCGGTCACTGGCAACCCCGTATATATGGCACTGGATCTTGACCGGCAAGGTGGTGCCGGTGGGAGATTTCTCCTGTTCGTTGTTGAACAATATAAATTCGCAGCGTGCGCGTTAACTAAAAGCGGACTACGGGTGTCTGTGTCCAGTCGGAGTCTTCTGTCTCTCATTGCCCATTAGCAGCGATTGGCATGTTCGAGTAGGAAACGCCGCTCCATCACTGCGTGCTTTGCGCCTCCCCAGTTTTCTCTCCTGCGCAACGCTGCGATGAGCGCCAGCGTCAGCGCTACCGCCAGTGTAAGCGTTAGCGCCCGCTGCTTCACATCTGCACATGGTTCCCTTTAGCGGGAGATGGTGTATTTTTTCTTTTTATTTGTCTTCTTTTTAAATCCGAAGCACATCTTACCTAACTGCAGGCACTTTGAGCGTTTCTATTTACATATCTACTTATCTATCCGCTACGTATGGGTGCTCTCGTGATCGCCTCCTTAACTTGGGTTAGACCAAAATTAGCATAGGAGAGTAAGAGAGTTTGACGAATATGCCTGGCCGGTCATGACTTGAATGACGTGAAAATCCTGTACGTACGTGGTCAAACCCCTTCCTCCAGACACGTGTGGCACATACCCGTATACCACGGGTCGCGGTATACGGGTTTGCGCCACAGGTGATTGGTTGTTTGACCGTTTATATTTACCCAGGAACGACCGGAACAGACATTCGTAATTTAAATGCGAGAACGCTAAGGAAAACTGACATCGGCGGCGTTGACTTGACGAATGCAAAGAATAAATATCAGTGTCCCATAGGGAATCGAAACCAAGCATTCTGCATGGCAATCAAGAATTCTACCACAGAGCCACGCCAGATCCGCCGCCAGGAATCGAACCCACGACCTCTCATTCCGCTACGATAGACACGCGGCGCTCCACCGAAAACGCCACAGATGCACATGTGGCAGGCTCCACAAGCGCGCTTTATATACCTCACATATTCTCTCTCACACGGTGCTCTCTGATAGCGGGGCTAGGCGGGGCGGGGCGGTGCCGCCGTCCGTGAGCGGGGAAGTGAATTACTGCGCCATGATACTAACGAGCACCGACACAAAGCGATTTGGCGACGACGCAATTACAGGGTCTCGATGCCAGAGGAGATGCGCTGACCGCGATGCATCGAAGAGTCGTCCTAGACACAGTTACGTTATTTGCCTTTCGCTTCGTTTTAGCGTTTGACGGCTCTTTGTCAAAGCAGTGCAGCTTCCACATGTACCAACATTGTTTCTCCGCAGCCTACTACTTCGAATGTGATAGCACCGACTAACAAAACTGTTGCAAAAAGCACCTCAGAATGGCAGCGATGTCGACGGGTGAATGTCATGCTTTCGTGGAGCGAGACAGAGGCGAGCGGGACGTGCAACGCATTCGCGTGTTTGCGGCTCAAGCTGCGAAACTAGGCGTCCTGTGTTGGTGATTGCACGGGATTCCCGATATGATGGGTCCAGGTATACGTTAACAACTTGAGCTGGGTGTTGGTCGTGGCGATGGCGATGTGCCAGTATACGCGTAAACGTGGGTGCATTCACGTCAAACGGTGCTATAGCTACCAAACACCACCAGACATTATACAAGCTCTCGTATATCAACGTTTCAATTTCGTTTTATACCGATTCCTATGAATGAGGCACGGCCGCTCGATCAAAAAGTAAAATAAAAAAATTGAAGGAGGCTTTGTACATTCCAAAGTGTGTTCGGCGAAAGCGTGTGGCCATTCCACTGACGGAAAGACGGACAGAAAGACCGACGGACGGACAGACGGACGGACGGACAGACGGACGGACATACGGATGGACGGAGGGACAGACGGACATCCGGACGGACGGACAGACGCACATCCGGACGGACGGACGGATGGACATCTGGACGGACGGACGGATGGACATCCGGACGGACGGACGAACGGACAGACGGACATCCGGACGGACGGATATCCGGACGGACGGACATCCGGACGGATGGATGGACAGACGGACATCCGGACGGACGGACGGACATACGGACGGACAGACGGACATCCGGACGGACGGACGGACATCCGGACGGACAGACGGACATGCGGACGGACGAATGGACAGACGGACATCTGGACGGACGGACATCCGGACGGACGGACGGACGGACAGACGGACATCCGGACGGACAGACAGACGGACATCCGGACGGACGGACAGACAGACATCCGGACGGACGGACGGACATCCGGACGGATGGACGGACGGACATTCAAACGGACGGACGGACAGACGGACATCCGGACGGACGGACGGACGGACGGACAGACGGACATCCGGACGGACATCCAGACGGACAGACGGACATCCGGACGGACGGACAGACGGACATCCGAA
The DNA here is from genome assembly GCA_030522465.1 of Rhipicephalus appendiculatus. Classification (NCBI taxonomy): domain Eukaryota; kingdom Metazoa; phylum Arthropoda; class Arachnida; order Ixodida; family Ixodidae; genus Rhipicephalus; species Rhipicephalus appendiculatus. The sequence goes on from JALIZH010031547.1 coordinate 59,498, forward strand.
TGGACGGACGGACATCCGGACGGACGGACGGACAGACGGACATCCGGACGGACACCGGACGCCGGACGGACACCGGACGGACGGACACCGGACGGACGTGAGCATGAGACATTAAAGGCTTTCGCCTTGAAAGATGCGGCCCGTTGCGTGCCCCAAATGCGGCGTCAATCGTGTAGTTGCGACTATTCCCGCTTTGGCGCCACAAGACCGCGGTCTCATTCATTCCTTCCTTCGTCATTCATTCCTTCATTTGTTTGGCTATCAGTTCTTCTGGTTAAACCTATTCCTTGCTTGGTGAGGATTTTGTAGCAGACGTTAGTAGAGCATTATTCTAGGGATTTTTACTATCTTCAGTTGTTTGGTTAAAAGATGAATTGAAAGGTTAGTTTAGTGTTTGCAAATCTTTTCATTGGAATGTTGCAAATAAAACTATTTGGATAGGCAGCAGAACTTTATAGTATAACCAGCTCGAGCACGAAGGCTTTTCAGGATGATGTAAGCTAGGCGTGATGCTGTGTATTTGACTTTAATGACAGTCGATCCGCGCCGTTATAACAAAACACGGAGGAGGAAGTACTTGAAAAACTATAAGTAACAGATGTAAGCTACTTGTTCATGTGAACGACGCTAGAAGACGAAGCTAAATGAAAAACGAACCCACACCGGCGGAAGTCATGGAAGGAAAACAAAGTGAAAATTGGCCGCGTATCTGCGTGCTTCGCTGCAAATGTCGTCGAAAGACGGTAGTCTTGTGCCGACCGTACTGCATGAGTACCACAATTTAATACCTGGGCTAGCCGCCGGGCTCGTTTTTCGGACGGTTCCCGGGCACGCTTGAGACGGACGCCGGCGCTTCTCCGCTGAAATTTGGTCGTCGGTCTTTTCTCTGCGTTCTCTGATCATGTCTTGTTGAGTGGATCGTATTTCATCAAGCGGCCAGATATGTTTTGCCTTGCCTGAGACAGCGCTTTTCTACGTTGAATCAGCCGCATCTGGCTGGCCATAGAGTTAATATAACAGACTCTAGAGGAAAAGCTGGGCCCCTAAAGCTATAACCACGCGAGCGGCGACATCTTGGAACGTTGTCACTGTTGCCATTACAGTAATTTACAGAAGCGCTAAATATGGCTTTTGAAAACACTCAAATTCTCAGAATAAAAATAGTAAACAAGCGTGTTTACGTATTATAAACGAACGGAAATTGTCTGATGTTCATACCAACTACTTTTAGGAAAGATACAACAGCCATTTATGCAATTTACTGCACGCGGAAAGAAGCGTTTGCAGGTTTGTTTACTAGATGGCGCCACCATCCTTGTATCGTGTCAACATTTCTGAGCGTTGCCGCGCAGCGTGCGGCCGATTGCGCCGGCTTGCTTGCGTGCGTGTTTTTTGTTGCCACGAGCTAAAAGCTCGACTTTATGTGACAGTCTCTTAACTGCGATGCAATAGAGAGCCACAAACAAGCAAAAATGCCAGGGGTTATTGCAGCATGCAGTGGCGGGTGTGAGTGAACGTCACCCGAAAGCTGAGTATCGTTCCATCATGGCGGCTCCCGAGCGGTTATAGGTTTTAATGCATGGGCCCTATGGGGAGCTTTTCCTCTAGAGTCAGTATATTAACTCTATGTGGCTGGCATTGATGAAACAGAAGAGGACGCCATCTGCAGCGCTATCGGGGAACATCGGCTTGTGTTGAACTATGCTGCTGCCAGGTGGCAGCACTACAGCGTCGAAGTTAAATCACTGGGCGGAGACTTGTTTTATACACAGCGGCGCATTTTCAGCGCCGCGTAATAAACACTAGGATCTTTATAATTACGTATCTATAGATTTTGTTTTAAAGGAACACTGAATAGTACTAAGGTATTGATGATGTGCCTCAGATATGCGTAATATTTTATTTTTAATTGCCCCCCGCTCACCCGTATGAACACATGCTCCTCGGTAAAGATTGGAGGTCGTAAGGCAGGGGCTTAAACTTTGGCCAGCTAGATGAATCGTGCGACGTGCCGACAAACAGAGAAACAGACCAAAATTTCTCCGTTTAGGTATCCCAAGAAAGACTATCGTCTTTAAAAAGCCGGCAGATCCCACGCACTGTGGGAATCGATGTAATGCGAAGCAGCCAGGAAGGAGCAAATCATGCTTTACAAAATTTGCATGTCATGTTTTACATGTTAGGACTTGTCATTTATGTTCGTCATACAGTCACGTCGCGCAATACCAATTTTGGTGTATATCAAGCTAGCGAACTGGACGCAAGCGCACCATGAGCGTGGCATGTAAATGGCGTTGTAGATGACATGCATGCCAAGATTTTCATGTTACCACCTGCCACTTATGTTCGTTATACAGTCATGTCACTCAATACCAAATTTGGTGTATATCAAGCTAGCCAAACGACCACGAGAGTGCCATGAGCGTGGCATGCAAGTCATGTCGCTCATGACATGTCATGATTTCATATTATCACTTGTCATTTATGTTCCTCATACAGTCATGTCACTCATTACCAAATTTGGTGTATATTGCCACGCGCGTTTCTAATTTTCACAGTTGCTGTATTCGGTTTTCACCCACAAAGACTGTGAGCAACGCTCATCGCAAACCGCGCCTCTTTGTTCGAGAAGCTTCGCGATTGTTATAGATCATTTTGTTAAGATTGCGCGCGAAGCGCGAACTCGAGCATATTCCAGAGCTTGCGCGACAACCAGCGATAAGGCTGGAATATTCGATGCCACGCTTATAAATGCCGGCGCGCTTCACCGCTCGTCAGTTGATCGACGGCTGACGCTCCGTCCGCCGCTATCGGTGCCAGCGTGTATTGCTGTAATCTTACATTCCGTTTGCCGGCCAAAAGTTCGGCCTAATAAACAGTTTCATATTGGACACGTCGCCTGCTGCCTTCGTCAACGTCACGACCACGTGACATCTGGTGGAGGTGTTGTGCGTTCATGTTCCGGACGCCCCCCGTCAAGCCGTGAACCCAGCCCAAGTCGCCAAGAAGAAACCGACACAATCCAGGAAAGTCCAGCTAGCCGGAGACTACAAGGACTGGCACCACAATACGGACCCCTGCCTGCCAAGCCAAAAGCCACGGAGACGAAGACAAAGGCGCGATGACGGCCGAAGTGCCCCCTGCAGCGATCGTGATGCAGCCGCCCAGGGAGCCGCCGACATTCCGTAGTTCGCTGTGTGAAGACCTTGAAACCTGGCTAGAGACGTTCGAGAGGGTCTCAACGTACAACTGGAACTCCGAGGACAAGCTGCGCCACGTATACTTTTACCTGGAAGAAGCAGCAAGGACATGGCTCGAGAATCGGGAGTCCACAATTCGTACCTGGGACCTGTTTCGCAGCACTTTTTTGGAGACGTTCACGAGCGTCGTCCGAAAAGAAAGGGCCGCGACCTTGCTTGAGACACGGGTGCAGCTGCCGAACGAACACGTGACCATCTTCGTAGAAGAAATGACGCGACTGTTCCGCCACGCCGACCATGCCATGCCCGAAAAGAGGAAAGTTCGCCTCCTCATGCGAGGTTTCGAGCAGGAGCTCTTTGTGGGACTGATGCGGAACCCACCTACCAGTGTCCAAGAATTTGTCGCTGAAGCAACGACAATTTAGAAGACGCTAGACATGCGCAACCGGCAATACGATCGTCGTTCCACGCCACACATCACCGAAGTCCAAGGGCTTCGCTTCGACGACCTGCGCGAGACGATAAGGGCCATTGTGCGAGAATAACTGCGCCGCATGTTCCCGTCATCGCCTCCTCAGGTGGAATCAATCACTAATATCATTCGTGAGGAATTCCGGCATTCTCTGGGAATCCCCGAACCACCGCACCCTCATCCGGAGGCCATGAGCTACGCTGCCGCAGCACGTCATAACGCTCCTCCGCCGCGCCCACGTGAAGACGTCGCACCGCCGCAGTTCCGCCGCCAGACGCCACCGCCACCGACGCCATATCGAGACGGAGAAAAAACTGCTTTCATAACTCCAGACGGCCTGTTCGAGTTCAAGGTAATGCCTTTTGGTCTTTGCTCGGCCCCCGCGACCTTCCAACGCGTTATGGATACCGTACTGGCCGGCTTGAAGTGGCAGACTTGCCTTGTGCACTTGGACGACGTCGTTGTGTTTTCCTCGAACTTCGACGAACACCTGCGGCGCCTTGAAGCTGTACTTCAAGCAGTCAAGACCTCCGGACTTACCCTGAAGCCTCAAAAGTGCCGCTTCGCCTACGAGGAACTCTTGTTCTTGGGGCACGTTATAAGCAAGTCCGGAGTACGCCCCGACCCTCAGAATACAGCCACCATCGCTACGTTCCCGCCACCTGCCGACAAGAAGGCCGTGCGTCGATTTCTCGGCCTGTGCGCCTACTACCGGCGGTTCGTCAAAAACTTTGCCCGCATCGCCGAGCCACTCACTAACCTTACCAGGACTGACGTCGAGTTCAAGTGTGAAACGCCGCAGGAGGAAGCATTTCAAGAACTAAAACGACGCCTACAAACGCCTCCGTTTCTTGCGCATTTCGACGAACCCGCCGAAACAGAAGTGCACACCGACGCAAGCAGCGTGGGACTCGGCGCCGTCCTTGTGCAGACGACGGACGGACTGGAAAGGGTCATCAGTTATGCTAGCCGGTCGCTATCCAAGGCAGAGGCCAACTATTCCACAACAGAAAAGGAGTGCCTCGCCATCATCTGGGCTACGTCAAAGTTTCGCCCCTACCTCTATGGCAGGCCCTTCAAAGTTGTGAGCGACCACCACGCCTTGTGTTGGCTAGCTAACTTGAAGGACCCTTCAGGTCGTCTCGCAAGATGGAGTCTAAGGCTTCAAGAATTCGACGTCACCGTCGTTTACAAGTGCGGCCGAAAACATTCTGACGGCGACTGCTTGTCTCGCGCCCCCGTCGACCCGCCGCCGCAGGACGACCACGAGGATGACTTCTTCTTGGGAACCATAAGTACCGACGACTTCGCCGAATGACAGCGAGACGAGCCGGAACTCAGGGGCCTTATGGAGTACCTCGAAGGCAAGACAGCGATTGTTCCGAAGGCATTCAGGCGGGGACTCGCATCCTTTCTCTTTCGAAACAGCGTTCTCATAAAGAAGAATTTCTCGCCGCTTCGAGCCGACTACCTTCTCGTAGTGCCTTCAGCAATGCGTCCAGAAATCCTCCAGGCACTAGACGACGACCTGACGGCTGGACACCTCGGAATTTCCCGCACGCTCGCAAGAGTACAGGAAAAGTACTACTGGCCGCGCCTTGCCGCCTACGTCGCCCGCTACGTAAGGACGTGCCGAGGCTGTCAGCGACGGAAGACACCGCCCACAAGACCAGCAGGCTTCCTTCAGCCGATTGAGCCTCCTCGGCGACCGTTCCAGCAAATCGGGATGGACCTGCTGGGGCCGTTCCCAACGTCGACTTGCGGAAATAAATGGATCGTCGTGGCTACCGACTACCTCACCCGCTACGCCGAAACAAAGGCCCTGCCCAAAGGAAGAGCCGCCGAGGTAGCCAAGTTCTTCGTCGAGAGCATCGTCCTGAGTCATGGCGCCCCAGAAGTTCTCATCACCGACAGAGGTACGGCCTTTACTGCGGAGCTAACTCAGGCGATCTTGAGATACAGCTAGACGAGCCACCGCCGCAAGGTGGTGCCGGTGGGAGACAATCTGAGACAATCTTGAAGATTCCGAAACATTGTGGCACGGCTTGCGCCAAGCTGTGATAATAGTTTATTTTAGTTGAAACCCGCTCACATCAAAATAAAAAAGTAGGAGCGCGTTGATGCATAGTTGCACAAATCTTCGCACGACAAGGCGGCTATTCACGCTATTGCCGCCTATAGCTACGATTACCCGGTATTTAGTAACAGTAAAAAAATAGGGCGTCCTAAAAAAGGAAAACATTTATAACTAAGAAAAAAAAAACAGTTGCGTATCAAACATTCATCGTGAATAAGTATAGAAACACGACACAGGCAGCACCCCTATTATGACAATTAAGCATGAAGTATCGTCAACTTATCTTTTAAGGTAAGACGATAAAAAAATTCATTGCCCATGGAAAATTGTCTTGAATTACTCGTTGGGACGCTTATGAGAAAAACAGACCATTTGTTATAACAATGTTTCTCGAATCCTTGTCCTCAGATCTTTACGATGTCTCCTAATTATTTCCATTTTATAATGCAAACTCAATTTTGCCATTACACCAAGCCAGGTCGATAGCTGGGCTAGTTGGTATGGTTCCATATTAGTTAAGCAAGCGCAAACTACAGAACGAATAGGAAACTACAGGTCTCTGTGTCCACTTCTTCGTCCTGTAGTTTGTGCTTCTTTAACTAATGTGTTTACCAGGCGGTAAGCAGTATTGTTGGCACTGTGTACTCAATGCACGCCCACATAATGATATATTTGACCTGCAAGGTGGTGCCGGTGGGAGATTTCTCCTGTGCGTTGTTGAACAATAAAAATTTGCAGCGTGCGCGTTAACTAAAAGCGGACTGCGGGTCGCTGTGTCCAGTCGGAGTCTTCTGTCTCTCATTGTCCATTAGCAGCAATCGGCATGTTCCAGTAAGAAACGCCGCTCCATCACTGCGTGCTTTGCGCCTCCCCAGTTCTCTCTCCTGCGCAACGCTGCGATGAGCGCCAGCGTCAACGCCGCCGCCAGTGTAAGCTTTAGCGCCCGCTGCTTCGCATCTACACATGATTACCTTTAGCGGGAGATGGTGTAATTTTTTCAATCAAGAAACTTGCTAGCAGACGCTGCCTGCGTCGGCGATGAACGGTTGTGCAGCGCGAGAAGTCGGTTTTTAAAGATGATAGTCTTTCTTGGGTACTTCAACGCAAAAATTTTGGTCTGTCTGTCTGTCTGTCTGTCCGTGACCTCATTCAGCTACTCGGCCAAAGTTTAACAACTTTCTGCATGCCCAGCCATCTTGAACTGATGTTTGCGTCCATACTTGTGAACATCAAAAGCAAATACTACGGATACCTGAGGCGCAACATTAATATGTAAGTGTCAGGTAGTGTGTTCTTTTATTAGAAAACACATAGGTACGCAGTTCTAAAGACCCTAGTGTTTTTTAGGCTGCGCTGAAAATGCGACGCTGTGCACGAACTGCGGCGCTTTGCATGAAAAAGCCATGTGCCGACGATAAGGTGCTGCCGCTGGCAGTGGCCCTTGGTCACGGTGTAATGCCCTTGGTTCAGCACAAGCTCATGTTTTTCAATGGCATCGATATCTCGCGCAGCGCCTCCTCTAAATTTATCAACGCCAGCCAGATGCGGCCAATTCAACGTATAGTAGGCGCTGTCTGAGGCAAGGCAAAACATAGTGGTACGGCCGGCACAAGACTATCGTCTTTCGACGACATTTGCAGCGAAGCACGCAGATACGCGGCCAATTTTTCAATCAAGAAACTCGCTAGCAGACGCTGCCTGCGTCGCCGTTGCGAGGCGAGAGAGGGAGAGCGTAGGAGAGGAGAGATGGGGGAGGGGACGCGCATGCGCAATGGAGGTGCGGACGCCGCTGGAAGGGATGCCTAGAGGAGAGAGAGGGGAAGCGTAGGAGAGGAGAGAGGGGGGAGGGGACGCGCATGCGCAATGGGTGTGCATGCCTAGAGAAGAGAGAGGGGGAGAGTGGAGAGGAGGTGCGTGGAGATGGTTTGCGCATGCGCAGTCAGGGTGGTCACGCCGCACACCACCACCAACACCACCGGATTGAACCTCGCCATAAGATGCTTCACATCTAAAAACGAAGTTCCCGATATGGTTCGCGAGTTTGGCTGAGAAGATGCATCGTGTTGCCGACGCGTCCACACCTCACCAGGTTTTATGGGACCCCAAATGATAGATGGGCGAATTGTGGGCAATCCCAGACCACTAAGCATCTTTTAATGGGGTTTTACGTCCCAAAACCGCTATATGATTATGAGAGACGCCGTTGTTAAGGGCACCTGAAATTTCGACCATTTCGTGTTCTTTAATGTGCACTCACATCGCACAGTACACGGGCATCTACCATTTCGTCTCCATCGAAATGCGACTGCTGTGGCCAGGATACAGCCGCCTCCCGCAATACCAATCATGGTATATACCAAGCTGGCGAAACGGCCGCGGCGTACCATGAGCGTGACATGTAAGACATGCCGTACATGACATACCTGCCATTATTTTTATGTTACCACCTTTCCTTCATGTGCGTCATGGGCACGCGACAGAGTAGCGTTTTTGGTGTATATCCGATAGCGAACCGGCCGCGAGCACACCATGAGCGCGGCGTTTAGATCATGCTGCAAATGACATGCTTGTTATGATTTGGATGTTTAGAACTGTTATTTATGTTTGTCACACAGTCACGTCATGCAATATCAGTTTCGGTGTACACCAAGCTAGCGAAACGGCCGCCAGCACACCATGAGCGTGGTAATTAGTTAGTCATGCCGTACGTGACATGCAAGTCATGATTTTCCTGCTACCACCTCTCATATACATTTGTCATACACATACATCTGGTCATAGCAATTTTGACATACATCCATTTAAATAAATGGCCGCGACAAACCCAACACCACGTCATATAAATCATGTTGTACATAGCATGTGTGTCATGATTGGCACGTTAAGAGCAGAATTATGTTCGCCATGCACTGTTGTCATGCCATACTATTTGTGGTATATATAAAGTTAACGAACCGGCCGCAAGGGCACCAAGGCAGTGCTTAGTAAATCGTGTGGTTCATCACATGCATATTATGATTTTCATGTCATGGCCTGCGAGTTATATTCGTCATGAAGTCATGTCATGCCATACTAATTGTGGTATATATAAAGTTAACGAACCGGCCGCAAGAGCACCAAGGCAGTGCTGTGTAAATCGTGTGGTTCATCACATGCATATTATGATTTTCATGTTATGGCCTGCGAGTTATATTCGTCATGAAGTCATGTCATGCCATACTAATTGTGGTATATATAAAGTTAACGAACCGGCCGCAAAAGCGCCAAGGCAGTGCTGTGTAAATCGTGTGGTTCATCACATGCATATTATGATTTTCATGTTATGGCCTGAGAGTTATATTCGTCATACAGTCATGTTATGCCATACCAATTTTGGTACAGATCCCACTAATGAAACGGCCAGGAAAGCACTAAGTCGTAGGCGGATAGATAGATAGATAGATAGATAGATAGATAGATAGATAGATAGATAGATAGATAGATAGATAGATAGATAGATAGATAGATAGAGAGACAGACAGACAGACAGACAGACAGACAGACAGACAGACAGACAGATAGATAGATAGATAGATAGATAGATAGATAGATAGATAGATAGATAGATAGATAGATAGATAGATAGATCCTTCAAAGGCGCAGATATTCGCTAAGAAATGCTTCGCATTTAATAAATGTCAACAAGCGAGCGCCTAAATGCCACGCATTTTTTTATCGTGTTATTACGCGTACGTGCGCGTGTAGGCAAGTGATATTAACGCTATTTCTTTCTCAGTCAGTTAAAGAACAACGGTATGCTTCATTCGGGGCTGCAGAAGCGCACGCAATGTGTAAAACATGCGTTGCTCCGCGTAAAATCAACACTGCTCCGCCGCAGCTTCCGCCGCGCTGGACCAAATATGGCGGCGGGCCAGATGGTCACGGTACTTTTCCCGTTCCAATGAATTTATGCGCGACGTAAATTACATAATCTTGGAGGGCGTGTATATGGTTGTTCGATAAGCGAGCGTTCCAATGCCGTACGTTGTCAGACGACTTGACTAGATGGCGTCCACGTGCCCGAAAACGCCAGTAGCAGAGCGATCACCGCGATTTGCCTAGGCAACGTTCTCTCCTACAAATGGCTGATTGACTTTTGCAATCGATTAAAGATTAACGCTTGATCGGTTTAGCCAGTAGTCATTATTATTGCGCCTTGTTTTTTTGTCAATAATTTCGCACCTTTGGCAAACGCTTTCAAAAAGGCTGAAGCTAAGGATATGTACTACTCAATGGATTCGGTTGGTCGAACCAACACGAAAAAACAGAAGTTCGTAATGGTTAATTTAATGAGTGGCAATAGTTATATTCTCACTAAACATAACTTGCCCCAATGGCTAGTGAAGGCATAAACAACAAATGTTGTAAGCAAAACAAGGCGAAAATTGATCTCTCGGTGAGGAGATGAAGTTACAAAAAATCGTGGAAAGAATAGTGTTGCTGCATTAACACTTCGAATTCGGGGAAGGTTCCAGGCCCTGACCCTCGCTCTTCAAGTTAGAGCGATGGTGTCAACCTGGAGTGTTGCTGCAATTGTGAGCAAGATGGCAGTTGTGAGCAAGATGGCTCATATTGCGTGGATATCTTGAGGTTCAGCGCAAAGGAACCACGGACGACCGACAGAAAACACAAGGACACAGCACTATGGCTTTCTCCTGTTTGCCGTAGCCCTGTGCCGCACCACTGCGCTTAAGATGAACCTATGTAGTACATGTTAAAAGACTGAGCTTACAAACACGGCCAATAGACAGATGTCAAGACGCCACAAACGCCGACTGACAACTGAAAAGACTCACATTGGCGGAAAAGGAAGTCGGCACGAAACGAAAATTTATGTTCACATAAGTTTATATAATCCAAAAACTTATCTTTAAATTTTTTCCTAAAACTTCTCATTCCTAAAACTTTGTCATCAATAAAATGTAAGTGCGGAAAAGGCAAAATATATTTCCGTACCTATTCTCTTTGCCACCGCTATTCGCCTTTTCAGTTGTTAGCGTTTGTGGCATCTCGATCGTTCTCTTGTGTCAGGATTTGTATGCCCAGTCTTTTAATATGAATACCTACCAACTAGCTCAGCTGTCTGTTATTCTATGCAGTACACGATATCCCACTTGTCTGTTCTGTTGAACTTCCCGAGTGAAACACAGGATTTCGAAACAAAAAAAATCAGATGAAAAAACGGCACGAGTGGTAGGTGGAATTCAACATGTAACATGCAAAGATACAAAAATGAGACCCAATATATAAAGCACCAAACAAAGTTGCAGGTTTTACATTTTACAACCACGTCAATTCAACTACAGAGTGAACAGCTTTAAAGTCGCAAATGTGTTTGATTCCGCGTGGCCGCATTTGAACACTAGCGCCGTAGTTTGGGCGAGAACCAATACCCCTACCTTTTATCACAAGCTTCCTTGCCATTTCATCAATGTGGTCTGTGCGAAGTGATGATCGTATCCCAGCAAAAGTGCGCATGGTAGCGAAGCATGCGACATCTCAGTAGCCCCATAAATATGAATATTCGCTCAGATGCTGCAGATGTTGCTGCGATCAACTACTTAATTGCTGGGAATATAAGTGGGTGCACTGGAACAGAGGGTGAAAGGGGGATCGCGAATTAATTTTTCGACTTTAAGTTTTATTATTTTGAATGCGGCTTATGGAAACTCATATATTTTGGTTCAAATAATAAGGAAGAGACCTCAAACCACTCTGTGTATAAATGTATACTAATTGTCCCTTCGTTAGAATCACCAGCCCTCTTTGGTAATGGAACTCAAGTTGGCCCCACCAGCACCATTAGAAGCAAAGAACCGCCTAAACATTTCGATCGTCAATACTGGCTGTATATTTTGCGCATGGCTCCTTTTTGAAACCATCCGCCGCGGTATAGCGGTAACGGTGCTCGGCTGCTGACTTGAAGGTCGCGCGTTCGATCCCAAACGTGGCGGTCGCATTTATATGAAGGCAAAATGGTAGAGGCCCGTGTACTGTGCGATGTCAGTGCACGTTAAAGAACACCATATGGTCGAAATTTCCAGAGCCCTCCACTACGACGTCTCTCATGATCATATCGTGGTTTTGGGACGTTTAACCCCAGAGTCTATTATTATTACTTTTTGAAACAAATTGCGTATGATAAAAAAAGAAACTAGGAGAAAATAGAACTAAATTCCACACCATACGTATTGGTCAATATTCGTGATATGTTCCGCGGAAGTACGGCACTATTATATATCAGCTCAGTGAAGCGCTTAGCTGAACTTTCTGTATATATATAGCTCTGCAACTACAAAGACTTACGGCCCCGACACTGCCAAAATAGGTAATAAAAGGCGGGGCCCCGTGCACACGCGTACGTTGGTATTAAGATAGGTTATTCAAACCCACAATGTCTCCGACAGGGCGAAATTAGGTACGACATTTAACAAATCAGTCGTACGCCTGGAAATGTAAAGCAATTCAAGAATCCCCGACACTTCACCCATTATGCCGCCGCACTTACAACGAAGTAACCTTTGGAGACGGAATTCCGTTACGTAACTCATGAAAAAACTGTCGGCCATGCGCCGCTTCCGCTGTGTAGGCAAAATTTCATGGCAGCACAGTCTCCCTAGTGCACATCGATTAAAGACTACACCACACAACACATTTTTTTTTTTTGCTAGTTTGGTTTGGACCTATGAAGCGGAGGAGGATATGCAGGAAATGTTTTCACGGAGAGTTCACTCGCCAGTACTGCGCGGACGACGTAGGGAAAAAAGTGCTTGATTTCGAACGGCTGCCTCACTACTTGGGACTCGAGCAAACAGTCGACACTGGAGTGTCGCTCTCACTCGCCCTAACATGCACTCGCCTCCGCATCACAGTCCCGGCACTTCCTCAGCATTCTACTACGACTTCCGAATTTTTGCGTCACTCCTGTCACTGCCTACAAATCAATGAATCGAAAAACATTAATAGATTATATCCGACATCGGTGACTCATTGTATCACGGAGTATTTTTCATAGCTTAAACATAAGATTTTACAGTCTCTACAGAAACAGCTCTGCATTAATAATTACATTGAATTTAAATCCCTTCTTCCACTAGCAATATCACAATGGAAGAAATTACCAGAATAAGTAGTTAATGCTAATTTAATAGAATCATTCGTTCAGCTTTTAAATAACCTTTAACTTTGACATGTAAAATTATGTTGTGTAGTAATGGAAGGAGTTCATTCTTGCCTTCGATTTTCATTTGATGCATAGTATGTCATTTACCTTATGTATTGAATTGTTGTTTGTGCATGTTTTATCCCTGTTATATTACTGTATGTTCGGAATTGCGAATGAGTTTTTTTTTGTTTTGATGATTGTAATCATGTCTACCACGTATGTTAGCGACAGTTCTAATTACTGTGGTGTTATTGTTTATGTATAATTATGTTCCCACTCCTGCTTGGGCCCGAGCAGGGCCTGCAGTATTTGTAAATAAATAAAAATAAATAAGAAAAAATCTGAAGAAGCAAGATTAGCTGGGCGAGCTGGTGTGATTACGTAATGAAAGTGTGTGGAAAGACGAATTCGTCTTTGGGTACGTCTTTTGACGGTATGTTAACGTTATTGCAACCAAGACCGTTCACTTGTTGAACTGCTCCCCGCTGAACAGCTATTTCTAAGTCTTAAAAAACCCATGAGAATCCAAGTATTGGTTTCGGATGAAGATGTGATCGGGAAAATCTTTTGCAGTGCCAAGCTTTCCAGCGAAGTTAGAGTCCACCTCGGCTCCTTTTTTACAAACCTGAGGCTGCCAGGAGAGCAAGTCATCGAGGCAGAGGAGATATGCGTCCACAAGCGGTTCCGCAGTGGACAGGAAATGGTGCTCGCTGAAAGTGTTTCTGTGGCACTCTCAGATAAGTGTGCATGAATGAGAAGCCTCTCTTCAGACGAGTGTACCGGATGCTTTTTCATACTGTGAGGCATTTATGAAGGGCTTCAGACAGGATATAAAATGTGATTTCGCATATTACGGCAACTTTATTGTAGCTGCTAGCTTAGCACAGCGTACAGTCTGAGACAAAGAAGAGACATAAGAGGCACGCAGCGATTTATTGTATAATTTTCTACACTAACAAAATAAATTTTGCACATGGGAACTAATTACTTTGTGAAGAAAGTAAAATAGCGCTAAAGGCAGAATCTTGATTTGGATAAGAACGACCAAAAATAGATTATCAACGTTGGAGTTTGGCGACGTTCCCACTTAAATCCAACTGGAACATCACAAGTTTTGTAAATTGTCTGCATAAAGAAGCGAAGTTAAGCCAACAGCTAAATGAATCATTTAGGACAATCACATCATTAGCTTTAAATGACACTTCAATTATGATCAGTTACGTTTAAAGTGACTACGATTTATACCTAAACGCTAAATAAAAGTTATATTTAAAATACTACTACATAGTTTGCTATAACCGATAATTCGCCGTATCAGCACTCCTTAGAATAAGGATCAATTCCACAGTAATTGGACAGATCGTCCCAAAAGTATCCGACACAAACTTTAGGTGTTTGCGTCACACTGATATCTTTGCTGGAATCACGACCGCTGCCTGTAAAACTGGCTTCTCCTAGTGAGTACCGTGATCCGTTTTCTGTTGTTAATTTCATTCCTCCGCGCAATAATTACCAAAAACTCTTCTAAACATAAAAGTCACCGTTTCATCGCAAAGGCGAAGCAATTACTGCGATAGCAATGGATTCGAATATCGCCCAAAGAACGGCAAGCATCTCGAAACTTGCAGCGCAATGCTCAAGCACAAAGGAAGCACTAAAAGGCACACACAGTACGAGCACGAACTAACAACTGTCTCAGCTCGACACGAAGCGTGCTGCTCAAACACAAAGAAGAACGCACGAAACGAACGCACAGGTATACAAAGGACGAGCGAGAACTAATAGTTGTCACAGTTGGTACTTCTTTGTGTTTGAGCAGTGCTTTGCAAGCGTCGACTATACACGACCAACCAGCCCCAGCTAGCCCCTACTTTGGTCCTTCCAGCTGCAACTCACTCCTTTCACAAACGCGGCCGCGGCAGCGAGCGGAATGATCTTCGTGTGCCTTATAGCTTCAACACAAACTGTGCGGTGGAAGCACAAGGCGTACAAACCTTCCCCCTCACAAGGGAAGCGCGCGAGCTAGCATGGGCGACTACGCCCTGTAGGGCAATGTAGAAGTCGGAAGCGCACATCCCAACCGTTTCAAAACAGAAGCGGGGCGACGACCGTTTCAGGTCGTTCAAGGATGAGACCATCTTGAGGATGAGAGCGCAGAAGCTGAAGCGCCTCCGAGCCCTGCGTACCGCCAGCAGTAAATTTTGTTGATAAATAGCTTGCTGCTAGAATGCGTGATAGAGTTGTCTAACGTTGCGCGCTGCGGAATGAGGGGTCGGAGGCTCGAATACACGGTTGTGCGTTTCGAAAATGTTTGTTGTGATTTACTTTGCTTTGTGACTTTTATTTATATATATATGTATATATATATATATATATATATATATATATATATATATATATATATATATATATATATATATATAGTGTGAGCGCATTCATTGACTCTTCTTTGTCAACTGGACTTATCATCATCATTTGTACAACTTCTTCACCTGTATATATCATCATCAGTGTGTGTATGCCCGAGCTCGACTCGAATAAAAACGATACCTCATAAGTGGTGGAGGTGCTGGGTGGAGGTGGTCTACAGCCGTCACAATATATATATATATATATATATATATATATATATATACCACTACACACATGCATAGAGAACATGGCAGTGATCGTAACGGGAGAAATCCGCCGGGAGTGTCCGTATAGCAGCTATCGCAATAAACCCAATTACGTCACGGAGTGCTCGCACCTTCTATTGCACAGCTCTAAGCGACGCTTGACAAGAATGATAGACTGTATTGTCTGGTGTTTCTACGAATACATTAAGTAATATTTGTTTGAAAACAGGTGTTTATACTAAAACAGTGTTTGCCTCGTATGCAAGTCAGCAACCATGAAGGCGCTGGAATAATGAATATTTAGGAGGTAACAACTCGCTCTTCTTGACATGTAATGACCCCCTGCTCACTGTAATTGGAAGAGTACAACCAACTCTCCTAATGTTAAAAAGAAGTTCTTGATAACAAGAAAATCACAGCATATCCACGGAGTGAATGATGATGAGTGGGCGAAGCTCCGGAGGTTCATCGGTAAACCGTGAATCTTCCGTGAAATTCTCCCAGTACATCATCAAAAACGTGACAAACACTGTGTGTATACAGGGTGTTTCAAGAAATGTGTCCACTATTTTTTAAAAAATCAGGAAAATGCCGTATTTTCTCGATGTCTTCACAATTGCTTTTTTCTGTAGCGACAAGCATCTTAAGATGGTTGAAGACGTGATTTGGGGCAGTAATTAAGAAAGTTCAATTAATTAACTTTTAATTAGCGGAGTTGGGCGGTTAAGTCAAATGGGAGAATTGAAGTCCTTCATGTGAAGAACCCATTTCAGCTTTGAGATTTTGAAAAAGCCGCATCTAGGATTAATTGCGAAGTCATGAAATTCTCCCAAATTCAGCGGCCAAACCGAAACCGAAACTCGGAAGAGCGCAACACCCGTATTCGTCTGAGACGTCCAGAATGAGGGAGCGTCATTATATCAACCATCAACTGACTTCTTGGTGTGGGTGTGTGGGCTGCGCTTGCAGTAGTAGCAGACATGACGCGCATACGTTAACGAACTGGGAAGAACTGCACCTCTGTGACCGTTGTCTTGAACAGTGACGTCATTCTAGTCGTCTGCTTGTTGCGCTCATCGGTGCTTGGGTTTCGGTTTCGCCGTTGAATTTGCCTGAATTTCATTACGCCACAATAATTAATAGAGGCCGCTTTTTTCGAAATCTCAAAGCTTAAATGGGTTCTTCGCATGAAGGGCTTTAATTCTCCCATTGGACTTAACCACCTAACTCCACAAATTAAAAAGTTAATTAATTTAACTTTCTTAATTACTGTCCCAAATCATATCGTCAACCATCTTAAGATGCCTGCCGCTACCGAAAAAGCATATATGAAGACAGCGAGCAAATACCACATTTCGCTGATTTTTTAAAAATAGTGGACACATTTCTTGAAACACCTTGTATACAGGGTGTTTGTAGTCGAAACATGTGTGTACGTAAGTAAAAAAAAAGGTTCCCAACAGACGAACAACAATTATAATTGTGAAGGAACAATATAAAACACCTACAAGCACAAACCCTTTATCCTAGCCGGCGACTTCAACGTAGACATTATGGACCTTAGGACCTAGCTCCGCCCACTCGTCATCATTCACTTCGTGGAGATGCGTGAATTTTTCGAAACATTGTTGATGGCAGTGCAAACGAGACATATGTTCCTGCAACAACATCTATGTTTACTTTGGTTCAGACGCTTCTTCCAGTCTGAAAGAAATCATGCGACTGCCTTAAAAACACGTTTATTAGCGCTTCTGAAGCAAAACTTGGCAACTTTGTTAAAGTAACTCATGCTGTCTGACAGACAACTAAATAAATGATTAGCTAAACTTAGCTCATGAGACTTCATTTCAGACTTCAATGTATACTATCACTAATTGCAGCCGAGTGAGATCAATGTAGTGTAGTCATAATAGCCAAAGATAGACGAAATTTGCAACGCTCGCGTCAGATTGCCTACAACAACACGTATACAGAAACAAGTATACTCGATACAATACGTTGTGCAAGCAGGTGAACAAGATCACGAGATATGCTATAGCTTCTAATTGTACTTTGTCTGGGAACATGTATACTTAATTGTACTATCATATCCCAAAAGATGTGCAACACCCTAGGCATTCAAGAAGTTCCAGACTGAAAAATAATATCAGTGGTTTTCTGGGTGACTTACGATACATTTTTCTGACTGAACGTTGCAGTATGACATTGCTGTGATCAAGCTGAAAGAACCCGCTATCTTCAGTCGCACGGTACAACCCATATGCTTGCCTGAAGCATTCGCGGAGTTGCCAGACAACGCGCAGCTATATGCCTCGGGATGGGGAAGCGGCAAGGAATGTGAGTTTTATACTAATTTCCTATGTTTGAAAGAACTATAACACATTCTTGCATACGAGTGTAGCGGCTATGATACACAACTGCATAATAGCAAAACTACAGCGTTTCATGTATAAACTGCGTCTTTTTTACTTTGTACTTCTTGTGCAAGAACTGATAGTCGATATCGCACCTGAAGGTGATCTCCCTTCACTATTGCTGTTAGGTATGTACCCGCTTTGGACATGTAGGCTGCGTCATTGTTCTTGAAGAGTTCGTGCACTGTAATATTAGATTAAAAAAAAGCGATGCGTTTTCACATTTCTGACGAGTGGTTTCTGGCAACACTGCACGCCCGTGTAATGGTGTGATAATGACTGGAATAATGCTTGCAGAAGTGAAAAAATATAGAGTATAACTGGGTAGATTTCAATTATCTTCATGTGCCCTACTTGCGTGTAGCTTGCTTCGATTGATTGTCGCTGCCATCGTTATCCAGAAATAGGGATCACAAGGTCTCCTGTAGGATGTTATAGCACGTCCTTAAAGCAATGGTTCAGGTCTCAATAAACCGAACCACTAGTTAATACCTGCCATCTAACATACAGATAAAATCTGTTATGACGTCACAGGGTGCTCAATGGTACACAAAGATGCATGAAGCAATAGCATCATACTCATATCATGGAGTAATACATTGGAAGAGTCGTGTTGCTTGCTTGCCTTGTTTCACATGAATTTTTATTGGAGCGTGGCAACACCCATGGGTCTTAATTTCTGTACAATAAAATATTCTGCATAATTCAAGCGTTGTGTACATCACATTGCTTCCTTCTACTTTGAAGTATGGAACTGGAATTGTTATTGATAGGAATGAAAGGCCAGAATATCTTACTCCGAATATCAACGCAGGCGAAAACTGTTCCCTGGCGAAAACGCTCCAGCAGATGACCACAACTTCAATTGCAAACAGCCGATGCTTGGATTACTTCAACAAGACGGCGGACCCATCAATTATGTGTGCCTACGTCAAGGACGTCCCATCCATCTTCGTAAGTCCTTTGCCTATTCATATTTTTAAGCCTACTTATACTACAGTGCGCTGAAAACAGTGTTTTTAAGAGCTCAGAAACTATGTACAATATATTTCACGCGCATTAGCTCTGTCATCAAACGTTAACGTTACTGTATATCTCTAACTCCACAATCTATTGTTCCATTGGGGTGATGTCGACGACCCCAAGAAAGAGCGTTTGGGCAATCCATAAACTGTTCAAGAGCTCCTGAGTGGATTTATTCATGTTTGAATACCCTACGTGCCGAAGCGCTATTAATAGGAAAGGGGGCGGGGCTACATAGGTACACTTTGCATGGGAGCAATGATTATAAAAATACTGCAGTTATTTAAAAAGTAAAACTACAATGCCCGAGTGAATGATGGTACAGTACTGGGAGGTGGATTTTAATACGAAACATCTTTCGGGGTGAGGTGTGGGCAATACTACACGGAGCAATGATAGCGCCAGTAGGATAGCCTTAAGGTTTGTTCACTTTCTATAGTGAACGGCATTTAGGCATTAAATAATACGAAATGTATACAATTGCAAACGTCATCACGTATAAGAAACGACTGATGCGCGGGCTAGAAAGATTGACAATTGTTGACAATGGTAATACTAGATGGAAGTGAATCGCACTGATCCGTTGATAGCACAAATGGTAAATTCCGATATTTTTCACTATGAAAAAAAATTACACCATCTCCCGCTAAAGGGAACCATGTGTAGATGTGAAGCAGCGGACGCTAACGCTTACACTGGCGGCGGCGTTGACGCTGGCGCTCATCGCAGCGTTGCGCAGGAGAGAAAACTGGGGAGGCGCAAAGCAGGCAGTGATGGAGCAGTGTTTCCTACTGGAACATGCCAATCGCTGCTAATGGGCAATGAGAGACAGAAGACTCCGACTGGACACAGAGACCCGCACTCCGCTTTTAGTTAACGCACACGCTGCGAATTTTTATTGTTCAACAACGCACAGGAGAAATCTCCCACCGGCACCACCTTGGAGGTCAAGATCCATTGCTGTATATACGGGGTGGCCAGGGAACGGTTGTGCAGCGCGAGCAGTCGGTTTTTTCAACCAAGAAACTCGCTAGCAGACGCTGCCTGCGTCGGCGTTGCGAGGCGAGAGGTGGGGGGAGCGTAGGAGAGGAGAGAGAGGGGGTGACACGCATGCGCAGTGGGAGTGTGAACGCCGTGGGCAGGGATGCGTAGAGGAGAGAGGGGGAGCGTAGGAGAGGAGAGAGAGGGGGGGGACGCGCATGCGCAGTGGGAGTGTAGACGCCGCGGGCAGTGATGCCTAGAGGAGAGAGTGTAAGAGGGGAGAGAGGAGGGGAGGCGCATGCGCAGTGAGGGTGTGGTTGCGGCGGAGAGGGATGCCTAGAGGAGAGAGAGGGGGGAGAGGATGTTTTTTATTTTTATTTTTTAAAGGGTTTGCGCATGCGCAGTAAGGGTGGGCACGCGGCACACCACCACCACCACCACCACCACCACCACCGGATTAAGCTTCGCCATAAGATGCTTCACATCTAAAATAAAGATACTTCAAGAAAGACCCTCTAGCGAATTATTTTTTTCGCGAACATTCGAATTCGGGTAGGCACCATCCCAAGGCAGCGTCTTAACCACTCGGCTATCCAGACGCGCCAGCAGAGCATAGCATACCCTTGTATTGTATATAATGGCAAATGGGTGGTAAACGGAAGTGAGGGTGAGGAGGATAGAAAGAAGGAGGAAGAGAGTAAAACATAGCATATGAAGAAAGAGAAAGAGAGAAATAAAGGGAATGAAATGAAGCAAGCAAAAGAGAAAGAGAAAGCAAGACAATGGAGGAAAGAGAGAGAAAGAAATAGAGAGCGAGAGAAAGAGATAGAAAGAAACAGAAAGCTAGAAACACAGAGAGAAAGAGGGAAAAAGATAAAGAAAGGAAAATATAGAGACCAAGACAGAGAAAGAAACTGAGAAACTTAAATAAAGAAATAGAAATAAACACATAAAAATGATACACTACACAGGAAATAGAGACAAGACAAAAAAAAACGCAAAAAATTTGCAAAACATAACAAAACAGCAACAGTCAAGGCTACCTAGGTGTCCATCAGCTCCACTATCTCTTTAGTATTGTACCTCGAGTGCAAGCTGCGATAATTTTAGATTTTAATTAACCGATGAACATAGTTACCAGCTTGCCATTAATTGTTTATTGTCGTGCTGTACTTTACTACGGGAGGACCGTATGATAAATCACGCGGCACGTCAGCGTACAGGCACTTACACTGTATTATTGCTATTGTTTTCATTTGCGACTATGCAGGGCGACACGGGTAGCCCAATTTTGGGCTTCTGCGCACCGACTCACTGGGCTGTTTACGGCGTCGTCTCCGACGGACCACGACGTGACGGTTTCGAACACTTGCCACTCATCAGCACCAAGGTTTCGCACTACACCCAGACCTTCATTTACCCTTACATGGACGCCGTAACCACCGCGCAGGTTCGAAGGATATGCGCCTCTCGACGATGAAGGGCGCGCTCTTTTTCCTAGGCAATGAACCCAGCGCGACGATTCGCGCCAACAGTGTAAGAGGCGAACTGTACGTTTCTGCTAAACGCATAAGTGTGGTCATTCAGTATTCGAAGCAGTTATTTGACGAAGACGCATATAGGACGCAGACCAAACCTTCTAAAGGCTGTAATCATGTACGCCATTTCTAAAAGTGAGGCCCAGGAATTTTCGTTCAACTAGCAGATGTATTGTGTATGTGTAAAGTGAATATGCTGCGCTCTCTGTAATAAAATTGTCATCATCACAAACTTTTCTCCGCTGATTTATATGAAATTTTTGTACTGCTTGGAAACTCTCAATGACCTCCAACCTTAATTCTGTAAAAATGTAGTCGAAATTTAGTGCTACTTAAGACCTCGAATGTCACACCGCTTTTGTGTAGATGCAAATTGTGACCATTTCATCCCCGCTTGTTCTGTAGTATTTTTGTTTGAGCATATGCGTGTAGATCTTCCGAGAACCATTATAGCAAGTATCACTTGTTACCGTATCAGCGATGCGGCAGCCGTACAAAAAGACAAAAAAGAAAGAAAGAAATATCCCGTTATGTAATGCTGCCTGCGGGAGCAGGAATTTTCTAAACTACAAAATGCCATAAAAATTGATACCATATTGAAGTACTAGCGCAGTATTTTGAAAACAGGCCCTCACTTGATGCTACAAAAAAAAAAATTCGACGCAACCTAGTTACTTGCATTGGGCCGGTAACTTGAGCACAATGCACTGGTACATTTTCGGTAATTCTCCATTGCACTCAGCATTTTGATGGAGGCGAAATGGTAGAGGCCCGTGTACTGTGCGATGCCAGTGCACGTTAAACAACACCAGATGGTCAAAATTTCCGGAGCCCTCCACTACGGCGTCTCTCATAATCATATAGTGGTTTTGGGACGTTAAACCCCAGATATAAAAAAAATTAAAAAATTGAGCACTGAGATTGGGCTACTTGGTACTAATTCACAGCGTCTGAAAGCGCGAAAAACATACCAGAAGAGAACAAAGTACTTTCAGGTGCGGATTAATTGAGCAGTCAAAAACATCCCAAATGAAGTGAAACCAGTGGATCGCGCACGATAGCCAAGCGAGTCAAGGCAGAACTGGCGCACTACGTTCTGAGGAGGCGTGACAAAGCGTGGCAGCAAACAGTTCACATATGATAGCCTTGCGATGTGGACGCATCGAGAACCTCCGCACTGTTGACATCGCGTAGATCACCATTCTAGTGCCACTAAATACGCTACAAGAGCAGAAACGCCAGGACAAAATGATGCGCTAGTACCTTGGATAAAATAACAGAGAGCTGAGCTAGTTGGTAAGTATTCATTGTAAAAAGATAGGTCGTGCAAACACGCACCCAAGAAGGAAATCAGGACACCACAAACTCCTACTAACAACTGAAGATGCGC
The DNA here is from genome assembly GCA_030522465.1 of Rhipicephalus appendiculatus. Classification (NCBI taxonomy): domain Eukaryota; kingdom Metazoa; phylum Arthropoda; class Arachnida; order Ixodida; family Ixodidae; genus Rhipicephalus; species Rhipicephalus appendiculatus. The sequence continues at coordinate 82,415 of JALIZH010031547.1, forward strand.
ACAACGGCGGAAAAGAGAGAAGGCACGAAAGCTTATCTGCGCATGCCCATGCAATATGCGAAGCTATCAATCTGGCACGCGTGGGGGTCTACGTGAAAGATAACTGTTAATGCATTTGATTTTTAGATGTGAAGCATCTTATGGCGAAGCTTAATCCGGTGGTGGTGGTGGTGGTGGTGGTGGTGTGCCGGCGTGACCACCCTTACTGCGCATGCGCAAACCTTTCAAAAAAAATAAAAAATAAAAAAAACCTCCTCTCCCCCTCTCTCTCCTCTAGGCATCCCTCCCCGCGGCAACCACACCCTCACTGCGCATGCGCCTCCCCTCCTCTCTCCCCTCCTACGCTCCCCCCCTCTCTCCTCTAGGCATCCCTCCCCGCGCTCCCACTGCGCATGCGCGTCCCCCCCCCTCTCTCTCCTCTAATACGCTCCCCCCTCTCTCCTCTAGGCATCCCTGCCCACAGCGTCCACACCCCCCACTGCGCATGCGCGCCCCCCCTCTCTCTCCTCTCCTACGCTACCCCCCCCTCTCTCGCCTCGAGACGCCGACACAGGCAGCGTCTGCTAGCGAGTTTCTTGGTTGAAAAAACCGACTGCTCGCGCTGCACAACCGTTCCTTGTCCATCCCGTATATATGGCAATGGATCTTGACCTCCAATGTGGTGCCGGTGGGATATTTCTCCTGTGCGTTGTTGAACAATAAAAATTCGCAGCGTGCGCGTTAACTAAAAGCCGACTGCGGGTCTCTGTGTCCAGTCGGAGTCTTCTGTCTCTCATTGCCCATTAGCAGCGATTGGCATGTTCCAGTAGGAAACACCGCTCCATCACTGCGTGCTTTGCGCCTCCTCAGTTTTCTCTCCTGCGCAACGCTGCGATAGCGCCAGCGTCAACGCCACCGCCAGTGTAAGCGTTAGCGCCCGCTGCTTCACATCTACACATGGTTCCCTTCAGCGGGAGATGGTGTAATTATTTCTTTATACAAGTCAATCGACGGTTGCCTCACGCATGCGCTACCACTATTATCTATATATGCCATGCCTCAATCATCAGACGCGTTTCTCCATTCCTATGCCGGTACAAAACTGCCCATTCATCGAATGTTGGCGTGCATTTATATTTCTGGCAATGTAAATAAAGATTAGTAGGTGAGCCTCCGGTTGGCGATCTCTTATGTTCCAATAACCTCTGGTTAATGTAGCATCTCGTCTGCCGCTTTTACGTTGGGAAGTCAAAGAAAATGCTGGAGGAGCGGCCGTACCAGAGCCCTTTGTAAACTCTCTTGGGAAGACTACTGCACGCAGAGTTGCATGTTACTCACTACGCCATCAATTCTCATAATTTTTCAAAGTAGGGAAGTGCCCAATATGCCATGGTCCTTTCCAGGTCTCAAGAGCGCCTCCAGTGGAGATCACTGAAATCGAAACTGACTGCTTGTGCTCGCCGAAGTTCACCGCCGCGTCACGGAGCCGTGGTATTTTTTGGGATAATTTGCAAACCTACGACGCCAGGATGTGCCTCTCAGTTGAGTCCATTTCACACGCTGTGGCCCCGAAAAAAGATGGCTCGCGTCTCGTCACCGCCGCTGCGCATAGGCGGGCTACCCTCATGAAAAAGGTCCTTTATTTATTGTTCTGCTGAGAGGTTGCCGCTATATATCTGTAAGGAATTGACAAGTTGCAAAAAAAAGAAACCGTTGTTGCAGCGCCATCTGTACGTATGTACAAGAAGCAGCCAACGGCCGCCATTGTGTATGAGCAGTCCCGCGCATGTGGCCGGACATGCATACCATCTGGATCACACAAATTGTCCATATCGAAATGAAACGTCTATCTCACGTTCATACTTCTTTTCACTCGCACGAGCGCCGCGTTCTTGCGTGTCCTTTTTATTTCTTTTCATGCACAATGGCAGCCCAGCCCTGTGTTGCTTTAACACTTCGGGGCTTTTCACAGTGTTTCTGGCATTTATGCGACTCGTCTACTACGTGCACTTTGTTGATGCTTTTTCTGGTCACGATGAATTATGGCCGAGTTCTTTGTAATGGTTGAGAATGCTCTGAACCACGCACCCGTAACGCAGTTGCCAGCGTGTGAACCTGCTATCTTGCTCTTCTGCTATGTTGTATCACATTTTTTTAACGTGATTCTTCACCCGACATGACGACTGTGTAGGTTATTTTGTGAATGACACTCCTGATCTGGTCTGGCTCTGTGGTAGAATACTCAACTGTCACGTTGTTGTCCTGGGTTGAAATCTCGTGTGATCCTGGATATTCTTTAAGCGAAGGCATTTTGTGCCGGGATACACCAAGACTTCACTGAAGTCATTTTTGTCATGGAACGGTTGCAATAAAGCGTACACAAATGGAGGACAAAGAAATACCAGACGACGAAAGATTAGCGCAGCTTGCACTCAGTATTGCAAGGCTCGGTCAAAGCAGAGCTGTTCAGTACATTTCAGCTTCTCTTGTTAATCATCTGTACAGAATGCTTCGGTGACGATTAAGGGCGTACCAGTTCATGATGATGATAATTTTTTTCTGTAAGACACACGGCACACCTTGAACAGAATAGCTATGCCGTAAAATTCCTATAGCCCGTGTGCGTCACGGAAATCGGACAAATGCCGCTACATTTCAGCGTTTGGTTAACCATCTGTAAAGAACTCTTGGAATGTCATCGAACACGTACTCGTTCATGTGGATGATAATTTTCTATCTAGGACACAAGGCAAAACGTCGACAATAACAACGCCGCTGTAAAAATTTCAGAGGTTTGGATAACCTGGGAATAGAACTCCCGACCTCTCGGTCCGAGATGACAGGTGCCCGACGCTCTACCCTCTCCTCCACCGCAGCACATGTACGATGAGCCTTAACAAGCGCGCCTTATATCTGTCACACATCCCTCTCGTAGGAATCTTCGTTGCGGCGCGATGTCACCGTCCAGAAGCGCTGAAGTGAAGTACTGCATGATGACGCTAACGACTGCCGACAGGGAACGCTTCGGTAGTTTCTGCAGAATAGAGGCGTTGAATGCATTATTGTAGGAAACTCAACGTCTAGTGCAATGCGCCGTGCTTGACGACACGATCTGGTGACGATGCATTACATGTTTTGCCTTTCGCGTCGTGTTAGCGCGACGACTCGTCGTCACGCTAACACGACGCGAAATCAGCTTCCATGAGCGCCAAGGGCGTTTCTCCATCGCCCACTGCTTCGAGTGCGATAGCACCGGCTAATAAAACTGCTCCAATAAGTGTCACAGAAAGGCAATGATGTGGACTGGCGAATGTCGCGCACTCTATGATTTGGTGCAGCGAGAGAGACGTCAGTGGTTAGCCCAACGCCTTCCCGCATTCACAGCTCCGCCTCTCGCGTTCCTGAAGCGCTGTGTGGTACATGCATGAGCGTAGGCGTGCGCACGAGGGGGGGCAGAGGGGGGCGGCCGCCCCCCCCCCTCCCCCTAGTCACCTAAGAAGGGGGGGGCGCAAAGTCAGCCCCATACATGACCTAATAGGGGAGGGGGGGCGCTGCGACGAGCCTTCGCCCCCCCCCCCCCCCCCCGAAGGGGAACCCTGCGCACGCCTATGTGCATGAGCAGAGGCGTAGGTTACGCTATTAATGGGGAGCGCACGTCTTGGCGTTCGTCTCCACAGATGACGATGCTCCTAGTGTGTGCATGCGGAGTGTCAGTCTTCATTACGTGCTTGTTGAGGCGCTCTTAGCGCGGCAGTCAGCCTATGCTGTGTCCGGGTCTACTTTAACTACTTCAGCTACCGCAGAGGTTCAGCTGAGATCGTGGACTTTATCGTCGTGATGGAGATGTACCACGAGGCCTTTAAGGGGGCAATCCACATCCAACGGTGTCTTAGCTGCCAAACACCAACAGACATTGTGCAAGCACCCATAGATGAATTTAGAATAAACTGTCAACTACTCAGTGAACACACGGTTCACCTGTATGTTATACCGATTACTATGACAGAGGTATCAACCACGTTTTTTTTTTCGTTTTTTTTTAGCACAATGTGCGCGATAGCAGTTACGGACGTCGGCGGCGGCCACCAAAATCGGCAGTTGTTTTGATCTGATAACAGCATTCCCTCTATTATGTTAGCGTAAGATGGAAAACTGCGAACGTACTGACACATGCATCGCAGGAAGTAGTATAATGTGGGTATGAACGCGCGTCATCCGCTCAGCCAATGATATGAGCTCGGGAAAGACGAAATAAAGATTTCTTAGATGCATAGTCACTTGTTGTTTGAGTCTCTTTGAAGTGTGCACACTATATAAAATAGATCATTGTCACATGACATGACCTCGGACCTGTCTTGCCAGGCAATGAGTGGGTTGAAACGGTGGTCTAATGTCAAGTTAAGGTACTCAGAACAATATAGAATAATTATTTCTACTCAGTACCACGTTGCACTGCCGCTTTCCTTTTCCGTCCCACGAATCTGTGTGGTATGTTTCATGTAGTGAAGGGGGAGGAGAGGGGCAGTGCGACTGTTTTTAAGGAACACACCAAGCCTATCGCCAAGTGCGCAGCCTGCGCCGTCTAATAAATATTATCTGCATGCGTCAGAGCATATGGCGGACAGACTGGGTGATGCATGAATGAGCGATTTCGAGAACGTGCTAGTTAATTAAAAACGGGTGTTAGGATCGATGTTTTCCCGCATAGTGTTGAGAGTGCGCGCACTTCCAGCTTAACTTACATCATGCACTTAAGTCGCTATGGTCATAGGCGCACCGCGAAGGTTTCGAGGCCTTCGTTATCAGCCAAATTGGCGAGGAATGTGTAAGCATACCGACTTAGAAAAGACTACCCAAGGAAATCCGCTACCTGGCCTCATTTACCTGAATGCAATCCAAAATTATTATTATTATTATTATTATTATTATTATTATTATTATTATTATTATTATTATTATTATTATTATTATTACTATTATTATTATTATTTCTTTGTACCCTCGGGCTTTTACGGCAATGTAGAGGGTAGGGCCAAAAAAACAAAACACAGAAGTAAAAAACCCTGCCAAAACGCAGAAAATACACAAGATTCAACAATAAGAAAAAAAACGAGAAAAGAAAAAGCGTGCGTCATGAAATTCAAGTAATAAGAACAATGAAGTACAATCGCATGCGCAACATTGAATGACTCTCAGATGGAAGATGCTAAGGCCTGACGGAATGCGTCAGGTTTAGTAATACTGGCGATTAATGCCGACACAATATTCTAGCCACGACACGCTTTCGGAAGAAAAGACTGGGAAAAGGTGAAAGTGAGAGATGTGAACTTTGTTAGGGGTGATCTATGCGAGATGATATTGTCACGTGGGTGTGACGTCGACGAAGGCAGCAGGCGACGTGTCCAAGATGAAACTGTTTATTAGGCCGAACTTGTGGCCGGTAAACAGAAAGTAAGATTACAGCAATACACGCTGGCACCGATAGCGGCGAGCAGAGCGTCGGCCGTCGATCAACTGGCAAGCGGTGAAGCGCGTCGGCATTTATACGTGCGTCATAGAATATTCCAGTCTTATCACTCGTTGTCGCACAAGCTCTGGAATAAGCTCGAGTGTTCGCGTCTTGCGCGCAATCTTAACAAAACGATCTACAGTAATCGCGAAGCTTCTAGAACAGTCAGGCGCGGTTTGCGCTGAGCATTGCTGACAGACTTTGAGGGCGAAGAACCGAATAGAGCAAAGTGAAAATAAGAAACGCGCGTGGCAATATGAAACATGCAGGCTGCATTTAGTGTGAATTTAGAACTTGATTGTGATAATACATTTTTTGAAAAGCACGAAGGCGAGCTATTTTTCTGCGTGTGATAAGTGGAGTGAGGTTAATGCCAGCCATCCTGGCAGTTACACTGGATGCCCGATAGAAGTTAGAAAGAATGAAGCGTGGTGACCGGTTTAGGATAGCCTCTAATTTGTTATTGAGTGTTACGTGGCCCGGGCACGACGCACATGCGGCGTACTCCAGTGAAGGACGAATGTAGGTGATTGAGAGCTGCTTCTTTCAGAATGTTGGCGCAACAGAAAAGTTTCGTTTTTGGTAACCGAGCGTGCGATTACACTTGGATGTCACATAATCAATGCGATCGGACAACGACAGCGGGATAGTAATGTGACCACCAATATATTTATGAGAACGGACACGTTCAAGTGGAATTGCGTTAGAACTGTAGGAATAGCTAGCGATGGCTGTATGGTTACGTGAACCTCTCGTTGCTTTGCATTTAGTAATGTGAAGTTCCATTTTCCAAAGTTTGCACAAATGTTAAATGTTGTTTAGATCAATTTGTAATGATTTCGTAAACGCTATCATGAGTGATTTTACGGTAAATGCCACAATCGCCAGCAAAGAGCCAAATGGGGGAACATGTGTTATTAGGCAAGTAATTAAAGGGACACTAAAGAGAAACAATGACTTAATTTAGATTGACAAACTGCACTCTGAGAACTTTAATGCCATATGTCTCACAATCATAAGTTCATTACTAGCGGAGAAAATCAAGGTTGAAGTTTCATTCTTAAATTTCGCGCCGAAATCTCCGTGCGTGACGTCAAAAATTTCAAGATGTATGTTTCGTATTTTCGCGACATTGGCTGGATGAAAATTTCTAAAACTTCTTGTGCAAGGTCTATGGCACCCACACATGACAATGTACTTCAATTTTATCGATTAGAAGCTACGTAGGACCCAGTAGATGCCTTCGAAGTTGATGACGTCACGGTGTTTCGTGCGGGAATCCCAAGGTGGCGTCTCTACCCTCATTTTCATGTCATGTCTTTTCTCGCTTACCAAGCGTCGTGTCGTAGTAAGAGTGGTGTTTTCGGGGTTGCGAAATTTTACTTTACTAATACTCGAAAAATCGTTTTGCTCTTTAGCGTCCCTTTAATAAACATGAAAAATAGTAGGGGGACCTAGAATACTATCTTGTGGCATGCGTGAATACACGGGCACTTCAGAGAAATTAATATCGTTAGTGCAAACAAACTGAGGGTAGTTAGAGAGGCATCCTTTGATCCAATGTAGTAATAGGAGGCCAATCGCCAGCAGTGCAATTTTAGTGCGAGTAGTTCATGGTTAACCTTGTCAAAAGCTTCGGCGAAATCTAAAAAAAAAAACACAATTATTATTCGCACCCCTGTCAAGAGCAGCGTACATGTCATTAATATATGTAATAAGTTGTGTGTCACGCGAAAAATACTTGCGGAAACCTTGCTGGGAGTTATTGAACAAGCATTAGGAATTATATGGAAGCTTCGCACAAGCGCTACGAACCTTGAAGGACTAGCGGGGATCTCGGCTTTCTTTCTCTCTTTCTTTCTTTCTTTCTTTCTTTCTTTCTTTCTTTCTTTCTTTCTTTCTTTCTTGCTTGTTTCTTTCTTTTTGTCTTTTTGTCTTTCTTTCCTTGTTTCTTGTATCTGTTTTCGTATCTGTTGCATTCTAGTTATTTCTCCCTCTATTTCTTTCTGATTATCGTTATTTCTATCCTTATTTTTCTTTCTTCCCTTTCCTTCCCTCTCTGCTTCTTTCTCGCTCTCGCTTTGTTTCTCTTTCCTTCTCTAGTTCTTTCTTTTTCTGTCTTGCTCAATGTTTAAGGTGGGGAGCACTTGAGGGGCCCGGGCCGTCGTATGCCGTCATCTTATGCTGTCGTAGCTTGGCGTAACTAAGGCAAGAACCACGAATAGCATAGGCATCTGTAGCATCTACAGCGCGCGCTCGCGTCCAAGAAAAGCCTTCTTCCCGTTGTTCTTCGCGTGCCTAGATAATGAAAAGTGCCGAGGTCTTGAGGGGCCCGTGCTGTCGTATGCTGCCGTCGTTTGGCGTAACGCAGGGAGAACGACGTATAAAAACAGAAAAAAAAAGAGGAAGCAACTGAGAAATAGAAAGAGAGAGAAATAAAGGGAGAAAAAATAGTAAGAAAGACAGAAATAGCAAGAAATAGATAAAGACAGAGAAAGAAATAACTAGAAATAAAGCGAGAAAAAAGACAGAAAAAAAAGGCACGAAGAAAAAAAACAGAAAGACAGGAATAAAGGGAAAAAAAAGCTGAATAGAAATAAAAAAAAGCTGAACTTCCTTCAGGCTTGGCATCCCCAGTGTAACGCGGCCTTAATTTTTTTTCTATCTCCTTTTTGTGTCTCCTTCTATCTTTTTCGATGTTTTTCTAAGTTTTTCTCTGTCTTTTTGTCTTTCTTCAGCTATCTGCTTCTTTCGATTTTTCTTTAATTACGTTATTGTTTCCCTTTTTCTTTCTTTTTCGGTATTGTTCTCTCTTTTTCCATCTCGTTTTCGGGTCTGTTTATTCTTTCTGTCTGTTTCTGTCTTTCTCTGTCTCTCTGTTTTTTTATGTCGTTGTTCTCTTGATTTATCAATATATTTCTTTTTATTTGTTTATTTGAAATACTGCAAGCCAGCATTTTGACTCAGGCTTGATGGAATTCACGCACAATGCAAAATTAAATATACCAAGAACGCAATACGTGAACACAAGAAAGAAAACGTACGATAAAAACTACTATAATGGGTCATTCCACGCCAAACGTCCCAAACATTGCGCTCGACCCTCTCCAATTGTATTGTAAAAAATTGTGAACGTTCATATGAGTGCACTATTTGCCCTCGGAAAGTATTTTTTGGAAAAAAAATTTTTTTGTCTATTACAGTGATTTGAATTTTGCCGTAGTGGGTGAAACCTAGGTTGTGAAAAAATGCTCTAAAAAATACAATACCTCACGGAACGCCTTCAAAATCTGCTGTTTGCTTGAAAAGGAATGGGACTATCTTATTATCACCCATTGACGACCACTACTATGTCTCACGACGTGCTTTGTGGTGAAGAAATGCTGCAATTCTGCGCCCATTTTGATTATTTTTTTAAAAATTCTGCGAATATTACAGACACAATAGGACTATATCACATGGCTGGATAGTTGGCAGTAAGCGTGTCAAAAAAGTATTGAAGTCGATGACCCAGTAGTTTCGAAGTGGAAGGGGCGCAAACATTGAAAAATGTGTGAAATGCTCCATGTTCAGGCACATGTGGTGTGGTGTTGCGGTCCAAGTAAAAATGAACGCTTGGTCTCATTTTGAAGAGCAAACAAAGGAGATTTATTTGTGAAAGTTTCATCGGAGTTATTTTTTGTTTTAGGCGAGAAACAAACATTTATGGTGAGCGTTCGCGGCGTGCCGGGGCGCGGGACCGTAAGTCCGCTTCACTGCGCCGCCACACTTCCTTGGGGCCACGGAATTATGCGGCGCCCACGCGGGTGCGCAAGATCGTGTGCTGCTGTGAGTTTTCTCGTTTCGACGCACATTCTTCGGCTTTCAGCAGTGCCGCCGACGAAGTGTCACGGAAAACGAGAGATCGTTGGTTTAAAATATATTGTTATATAAGAAAAGGGCCTAACAGACACCGGGAATACACTTATAGTTCTGTTTTTTATGGGCAGCTTGCTTGAACGTGACTCGCACCATTCGTGCCTCGGAGCCGACTGGTGCTTCGTATTCTCACGCTCGGATCTTCGGCAAAGGTGAACTTTGCTCCGGTAATCGCGTTGCCGAGCGAGCACGCGGCACTCGCGGTTCGTCTTTCGGCCGCATCCCTTGGCAGCGCGTAAAATAAACATTGCGAACGGTGTATCGTGTCATATTTTACACGGATAGCCTGTACAACGGATACCGAAAGCGGAAACCGCCTTCGTCCTTTTAGTTGTTTATCGCTTTCTCTTAGTAATCGTAAGGTGATTACTAAGCTGAAGGCATCGCATGCAGCGTGGATGGCGAGAGAGCGCGTGGGGTTTATTCTTTGACTGCGCACCCACAAAGAAGGTTCTAGCTTGGAACGGAGGCAAGGCGAAGATAGTATTGCTTCTCCGAGAGCGGCCGAAATGATGGAAGGAAGGCGAGGAAGAGACCGTGCCAGTGCTTCTGCACCTGAAGCTTCTACCTCTGAAGGTAAGCATCGATAATTTTAAAGCGCTTTTATTTCTTGGTTTACGAATCAACTAGTAAGTTATGCCTCAGGTCCTCGCCTTCACGGGATGTGCTTTTTTTTACGCTTTAGAACTGTCATGCAAAATGAAGATTACGCTTGTCCTCATGTTTCTGGTGTAGATATATGCGTAAAAATAAGATGGAAAACAGTGATTAATGATTTTTTTTAAATTTATGAAGCTGTTCATTACACTTTCTCGTGAAAATTATGTGCGCCAAACCAACTACACAAGCAGTATTTTTTGGAGTAAGAGTAACTTTGATGGCACTGTTCTACATATTTATTTAAGAACACGGCAGCAAGATGTTTCTATGCACATTTATGTTCCATTTCCTGTATTTCAGGAAGTCAACTGCCCGCGTGTTCACTTGGCCCTACGGATTGCCACAAGACAACGCAGTCAAGGCAACCACAGATATTTAATGTGCAAGATCTGGGTGAAAAAGATCGTCGTCTCTTGAGAATGCGGTGCAAACATACGCAAGAAATTTCTACCGTATGCTGCCATCACTATACCATGTTCGTGAAACGGTACACAACTCACATGGCGTCGAAGTGGTGCTCTAACCCGTTCCTCAAGCATGGGAAAAATGTGCGTGGTACATGTATTATTATCACAACTTTGACTGACCTTCAACACACTACAGCTGCAGTGGCTACATTTCAAGATGAAGTACTAAAAGTCCTAAAACATGAACTTCCTGATGTCAAAAAAGTTCACTACTTTTCAGACGGTGCATCGTCGCAGTACAAAAACAAGAAAAATTTTGTAAACTTGTGCTACCATGAAAAAGACTTTAGTTTAGCTGCAGAGTGGAACTTTTTCGCAACCTCTCATGGTAAGAGCTTGCGATGGCGTTGGCGGCACCGTGAAGCGGCTGGCAGCCAGGGCAAGTCTTCAGAGACCCTACAAGGGACATATCCTTACACCCCATGAACTTTTTACCTGGTCAGAAAAAAAATATCAAAGGTATATTTGTGCTCTGGGTGCCAGAGAGAAGGGTTGAAGAAAAAAAGATGAGCTCCCAGCAAGGTTTGAGTCTACAATCTCCATCAAAGGTACGCGCACGTTGCACCATTTCGTGCCATCACCACTGACCACTGTTAATGCCGGGCTCACCTCCTTCTCAGCAACACAGGCATTTCAAGTGGTGAAGACCATACGTCGGCAACGGAAGTAAGAACGGCAACCTCCGCAGAGATCGAAAACCAGGCACACAACCCAAGTTCTGCGTCTGTCGTACGTTCCGACTACTAACCGGCAGCCTTTAGTGCCCTTTCGAAACCTTCGGCCAGCCATATACACTGTTTGCAAGTTTTCAGCAACGTGAAAACACACAGAGGCACACGATCTTGCGCACCCGCGTGGGCGCCGCATAATTCCGTGGCCCCAAGGAATTGTGGCGGCGCAGTGAAGCGGACTTACGGTCCCGCGCCCTGGCACGCCCCGAACGCTCACCATAAATTTTTTGTTTCTCGCCTAAAACAAAAATAACTCCGATGAAACTTTCACAAATAAATCTCCTTTGTTTGCTCTTCAAAATGAGACCAAGCGTGCATTTTTACTTGGACCGCAACACCACACCACATGTGCCTGAACATGGAGCATTTCACACATTTTTCAATGTTTGCGCCCCTTCCACTTCGAAACTACTGGGTCATCGACTTCAATACTTTTTTGACACGCTTACTGCCAACTATCCAGCCATGTGATATAGTCCTATTGTGTCTGTAATATTCGCAGAATTTTTAAAAAATAATCAAAATGGGCGCAGAATTGCAGCATTTCTTCACCACAAAGCACGTCGTGAGACATAGTAGTGGTCGTCAATGGGTGATAATAAGATAGTCCCATTGCTTTTCAAGCAAACAGCAGATTTTGAAGGCGTTCCGTGAGGTATTGTATTTTTTAGAGCATTTTTTTCGCAACCTAGGTTTCACCCACTACGGCAAAATTCAAATCACTGTAATAGACAAAAAAATTTTTTTTCCAAAAAATACTTTCCGAGGGCAAATAGTGCACTGATATGAACGTTCACAATTTTTTACAATACAATTGGAGAGGGTCGAGCGCAATGTTTGGGACGTTTGGCGTGGAATGACCCCTATGACAATCATTTTACAGATAGGGCCATCAAACAGAAGGAACAAATATGCGGTAGGAACAAGATAATTAGAAGCGTTGAGAACCAAAAGCGATAGATCTTCAAAACATGGCATTGCATATCACTAACAAAGTCATCAGAGCTAAATGTGCTATTTGGCACAGAATTCCAATCCGCGACCGTCCGAGGGAAGAAACTGTATCGAAATGCTTTTGTGCGAGCGAAGGTTGGTACCAACGACTCTTTGTGACTGTGCTGCGTTTTGCTTGTACTAAGACGCTTAACAGATGCTGTGAGAGCTAAATTGATCGTACCTGCAATGTAGTTGTGAAGGAATGAAAGGCACTTAACTTTTCTCCGGGCTTCCAGCGTCGGTGTGTCATTGAGCTTCGTTACATCTGTAGGGGAATGTAGACGTTTGTACTTTCCAAATATAAATCTAACTGATTTACGTTGAACGTTTTCTAGTTGCAAAATATCTTTTTGGTAATGCGGATCCCACACAATTGAGGCGTACTCCAATTTAGACTGTATGCAGGCGATGTAAGCTAGAAGTTTTATGCTACTGGGCGCCTTCTTATGTTTCCTTTTAAGAAACCACAGTTTCCGTAAACAGGTTGCACAAATATTGGATACGTGTTCTGACCACGTCAACTTAGTTGTTAGTGCAATGCCTAAATATTTAAACTTGTCAACTACTGTCAACTTGTTCCCTTTCTGTCTAAGGTTTCCTTTTTCCCTCTTTTAGGGGCGAAGCTCCTTAGGGTGTGGGTCTGTCCCTCCTCTGTAGTAGTAGTAGTAGTAGTAGTAGTAGTAGTAGTAGTAGTAGTAGTAGTAGTAGTAGTAGTAGTAGTAGTAGCAGTAGTAGGTAGGTATGTAGCCACGTATAGTGGAATGTATCCACTCCACGTGATAAAGATGACGATGACGCAGTATAGTGGAATGTACCCACTACACGTGATAACGATGAAGTATAAGCGCGTTCCAGTATAGTCGAATGTACCCACTATACGTGATAACGATGACGATGACGCTGATGACCATGAGGTATAAGCGCGTTCCAGACCACACATTCTCTTTCTGCCATGGATGAAAACGATCGAGCTTCGCCCACTCATCATCATTCACTTCGTGGATATGGCGTGATTTTTTTGCTCCATCTTTCTCTCTCTCGCTCTATTTCCACGTTCTCTTTCTTTGTATATTCTTTCTTCTATCTCTCTCTCACCCGTGTTTCACGTGCTCTACTTCGCCGAGCACAGTTTTCGTTTAACGCTCGCACCTACTGTACTCGGTAGTGGGGCTTCCCCAATTCCAGTGGCGCATACCCTCCTATGCTCTTCTGTGGACACCGCAGTTTTTACAGCCGGCTTGAAGAAATGCTACAGTTCTGTTAAAAACTACAAATATGTCTCACTGTCATTTTCTCCGCTTTAATAGCTGCAGAAGAGTGGCTTGTTGGGCGAGTTGGTTATGCATCATAATAGAATAAGCGCAAAAAACAGGGACGAAGAAAGAACCACACGAACTGCATCCCACTGAAATAGATTTCTTAAACGCCAGCCGCTAAAATCTAATCTTTTCTGCTCGAGTTTGATTTCTGACCATGTGACTATTTGCACTACTATTTATATGAATGTTTTTCAATAAAACTCAGTTGATAGTTTGCGCTGGTTCGTGTGGTTCTTTCTTGGTCCCTGTTTTTTGCGCTTATTCTGTTATGAGGTTTAATAGCTGTTGGTTGCATGTGGGTAATGTTGTTCTTATCATGTACTAGCACTAGGCAACGATTGGGCGTATTTTTCAGCTATCTCCTTCTCTCCTCGTGGTTGCCAACTCGCTGAAGTACCTATAACTTTGATGGGAACTGATGCGCACAGAAGACACGCACATAAGAAGGAACATAGATGGACAGACGAAGCGCAATCGTCTGTACATCTAAGTTCCTTCTTGTGTCCCTGTCTTCTGTGCACATCAGTTCCCATCAAAATGAATCACCAACAAGCCCAAGTCGAATACCCATAACCTACAACAACATGTAATGTGTGCGTGATACTATAAAACCATGACACGCTCCGATAATCTGGTTTTCATAATGCGCGTGAGCGGCATAATTTCCGCTTTCTCGATCAATGTAATTGGAATCGGTAAGCCATTACAGTTCGCACATTGTGGCATTTTTTGCAGCACTGTTCGTTGATTAAAATATAAAAAAATATATAAGAAGGAGGCTCACTAGTAAAAACAGCGCATTTATTCCAACTAGCGGCACATTTCCTGTGCTTCAGAAGATGAAAGGAACTGATTCGCCACGAGGCAGTAGAGACACCTAACGTGAATCAAACACACCACAGCACACAAAGAAATTACCCGCGCCGCTGGGTAACACAATGCAATTGCACGCTTAAAAATTTATTGTTATGAATTTGTTCTATTTCAGCCGCGTGAGTCCGTCGAGGTTGACTCCGTTTTTTGTTTTGTTTTATAATGTCCCAAGTGATTTTTTAAAAAGTAATATCACTGCCTCTACAAGCATGTCTGGCTATCTGAATGCAAATTCGTTTCCCGGATAGGTTTGTTTATCGAAAGTCGCATTGATATGAGCAAGCGAAGAGCTTACCGCTACGGTTGCTTTTGTCTAGAACGTATTGCATTATGACATCATCTTACCGAGTACATTCTTCACAAAAAGTATTGCTTGGAAGGCAGACGTACTGGCAGCAACCGTAGATAGCGCCAAGAGAAGATAGCTAAATGTGCACGGAGAAAGAGTGGTAGGCGCTGTTAGAACAATGCCCGCTGCTCGCGGTAATCGAGATAACAGGCCATTCATTCGCGCTGACGCCACATGCACCTTATCTGTGTCCTAAACCGGTATTCACTGATGACTTCTTGGAGTTCACGTAGTTCTACGCCCACAGGGCGGTCGTAATTGATCTTCTAGTGTCTGATACCGCGAAAGGGAAGGGATTCAGGTTCTGTGGGAGACATTGCAAATACACTTGCTGCCCACATCGTCAAAGTACCGTGGCAACACCGTTTGTGGTGACATGGGGATACAACTAGCGCTCCTCTTCAGTTTGTGTAGCGTGGCTCTGGCGGAAAACAATGGTAAGCCTCTCATATATGCCGATCAGTCCTTCTTGTGTAAAAGAAACCATGCGCTCCTGAGACAATAATTATGCAGGCCCAGGATATGGTGCTACATATTCTACGGTGCTACATTTGGCCTTACGAAGATCATTCGGCATGCTGCGTATATCGGTAAAGACACGTCCTTATTTAACAACGGTCACCTCTAGGAGCCTCGTGTTGACTCTATGTCACTTTAGGATGACGGAAATTTAAGATTAGGAATGAGACAACATGTGCAAGAATGAGGGGGAAAACGTATTTTTTCCGTTAACCGCTCTACGCTGGAAGACGTTGAGAAATCCCTGGTTGCTTAATCGATATGGAAGGCTAATTTGATGTGGAGGATAATTTGAAAAGTATTCTTCACAATTATTGCTACGGAACCCATTTATTAAGATCATTCATTTCCTAATCAGTGATAAAGTACGTTATTTAAAGTCAACTAATGATAACCGCTAAACACAACGACTAATTAGGCCACCCTAAAAGCTGTTCTCCTTTTTGTGGATTGTAAAGCAGTGGATGGCTCATTGAATGAATCAATAAAGTAAATTTAAAACTTCTCCCTCGTCTACGTCAGTGGTGGGTACCCAGAAGCTCCGTTTGCCTAAGCATAAAAAACTTTTGACACTTGCGCAGTGCTCATAAGGTGAGTGAGTGCAGTATACATTACCAGATGTTATGTAAACGCATTGACGAAATAATAATAATAATAATAATAATAATAATAATAATAATAATAATAATAATAATAATAATAATAATAATAATAATATCTTGGGTTTACCGTCCAAAAACCACGATAGGATTATGAGGGACGCCGTAGCGGAGGACTCCGGAAATGTCAACCATCTGGTGTTCTTTAACGTGCACTAACATCGCACAGTACACGGACCTGTACCATTTCGCCTCCATCGAAATGCGACCGCCGCAGCCGGGATCTAGCCGGCGACCTTCGGGTCAGAAGTGTAGCACCCTAACCGCTACACCACCTGCGGCGGACCATTGCAGAAATTGCGGCGGTGGAAAAAGAAAATTATTTGTCGAGGAAACGTCGACAGAATGGCCATTCACTGCCTTTTGCAGTGATAGCTACTATTCGCTCACTGCCTGCATCATTTTTACAACCAAAGTATCCGGTAGTGTGTGTAAGCGGTATTCCAAACTATTTTGAAGCAAAATCGCAAAGAAAGCGCTCTCATCGTTCTACCGTGAATGTTCAAATAGTAAATTTACAGATGAAGATTGCGTCAGTAATTAACCATCTCTTTCGTGAGAGTCATAACCCTCAGAGTGGCACTTTAGCGGGCACCGTGTAAGCGCTATCCAGCACAGTAACAATGGCGACCCATAAATACTTGCCACAATGACAAATAGTCTGTCCCGCTCCTCAAGGAACACTAAGGACAGCCTAATGAAATGTATTATCTGATTTTTTGAAACTTTCCTAAGTCGAACATGTCTTTGAGCTATCTGAGCGAGCGGAAATTTAGGAGAAACAAGTTTCAGTACACTCGTACAACAGTTGTTTCTATAAACAGCAGTTGATTTAGTCAGTTTTGACGATTGATTGCAGTGCAAGGTAATATCCAAGTAATTGAATTATATGTTAAATAGTGTACAGCCGTCATTTTTATAAAAGGGAACACGCGAGCGGGTGGCCCGCCCGCTCCGGCGGCTGCTTGCAGCGCCTTCAAGCGGGGGCGAGAGCAACGGCAGCCTCTTTTCGCGTCATCTCGTGGCGAGCAAAACAACCAGTCAATGGTGATATGGAATATGCGGCAATATTGCAACACCCTTCCCCTTCAAGGCGAGTACGCAAGAGACCGGGCCCGGCTTCGTGCGTAATCGCCTTGAAGGGCCCGGCCTCTCGCGTAATTGCCTTGAAGATGGAGGGGGTTGAAATCTTTTCGCCCGTTCCATATCACCATTGACTGGTTGTTTTGCTAGCCACGAGGTGACGCGAAAAGAGGCTGCGGTTGCTTTCGCTCCCGCTTGAAGGCGCTGCAAGCAGCTGCCGGAGCGGGCGGGCCACCCGCTCGCGTGTTCCCTTTCATAAAAATGACGGCTGTACGTACTGATTCAATCAAAGCTGATTTTTTTTTTTCAGTTTTTTAAAGCTAATCCAAAAACAATGTTTCATCATCACAAATTGTGCTGAAATGATTTAATGTCAAAGAAACTAAATGCTACAGGTTACCAATAGCATAGAAATGTCTATTCATGCATCCAATTTTCGGGTGTATAAGCCTTGAATGTTACCATATACGAAAAAAAAATAATAATAAGCGACTTTTCGTTTTGCATGCGAATGGGGGGCACCAAGTGCAATCGTTAACCCTTTGTCGGTCGTGCTATATTTTTGACATGATAATATAAAAACCCGCCGTGCTTTAGTGATATAAACTAGAAAGAAATAGTATGAAACAAATTTTATCATAATCAAGCCAGTAGTTTACTGAAAAAAAGTGGGACATATATGTCCCACTGACTCATGAGAGTGTTTTCAAAAAAGTGGGAAAACACTGTCCCACTGCCTCATGAAGGCACCATCTCGCGATTGCATCAACGGGAATTTTGGGATGAAACGGCCGAAGCAAATGGCACAGAGTATCACTTCCAAAGTTGTGAAGAGAAAAGTTGTGCGGACATCATTTGAGCAGGAGAACGCCGCCTGCAGTTGCATCTCTTGAGCCTTCAAAGCGCTGTGGTATGTCCCTGTAAAGCTTACTTCACCGCATGCATCGACCATTTTTTTTTGGCCATTTGGCCGTCCTAGCTCTTGCTGTTGAAATTTTCGAGTACAGATGTTATCCCTGAACATGTGGCTACATTTCAAGAGGTAAATAATATCGAGAAAAATATTTGCACGCATTAATATCCATAAATGCGCTGCGCGATTAGCGGGATAATTTTGAAGGGGATTGTTCCGATGCATTTATTGGTCAAGTTATTTCGCAAATTTACAAAAACACGTGATGACTGGAAGCTAAGATCATCTCTCTCAAAAACCAGAAAAGGAGGATATTATCCGGCATTTTTGATTGGTAGGTTCTATGTATCTCAAAAAGAGGAAAATTCAGAAGCGATCATAAAAAATTGACCGAAATTCAGCGCTATTGTAACACTACATCCACCCTTCGAAAGCGTGGTAAACGAATTTTTTTCGAGATTACGATGCCTTAGGTAAGATATGAGTGACTTAATGTTGCGCTAATTGCAACGGGTGATGTGGGAGAAATTTTTTTCTGTAGACCGAAAAGTGGGACGTATGTGTCCCACTGCCGCACAAAGGGTTAATTAAAATGGGTAATGGCCTGAACACGCAGTTAACGTGTAGAGCAGTGAAACAGCTGTAAAAGCCGGTCAGAATTATTCATACCAGTTGGTTGGAGAGTCACTTTCTCAACAAGAATTGACAATATCTGGACAACATCATTAGGCTGCGCTAAGTATTGAATACATGAGTGATCGTCACATTGCCTGCGAGATTTCACGAAAGCACTAAAAACGAGAAAATATTTGTCCCACAAACAGGTTTAGCTGACGAAGTAAAGGCCATAACTGTTGTTTCCCTTCATGAACAGAACAGGACCACAAAAATGTAGTAAATATTCAATCAAATCTCAAAATGTATTCCAGCGTTCAAATGAGTTATTCAAATGTTTGGTCATTTGTTTTTTAAGGGGGATTTACACCGAATAAGATCGTGTACAACGGGACACGTAGTGTCTTAGTGTGTAGGGATACAATTGAATTTATAGAAGCATACTACTACCTACTTGCGTGCACGTGTGCAGACATTCCCGACAGATTTTGTAAAGTTTGACTCTTTCTACAATTTTGAATTGGTGGCCCTGTAAGTTCCCAGCTCAAAAATGTTTTACGTTCTAGACGTGAATATGTAGGCCCCGACATACACTCTCGCACTGTGGCAGTCTTACAGTATTGGAGGATACTAAAAGTGGTGGAAAACCAACGAAAAAAAATATCCTGAAAATTCAGATCGCGCCAGCTTCTATCTACCAGTGCCCCGCCACGGTGGTCTAGTGTTTATGGCGCTCGACTGCTAACCCGAAGGTCGCGGGATCGAATCCCGGCCACGGCGGCTGCATTTTCGATGGAAGCGAAAATGTCTGAGGCCCGTGTACTTAGATTTAGGTGCCCGTTAAAGAACCCCAGGTGGTCGAAATTTCCGGAGCCCTCCACTACGGCGGGTCTCATAATCATATCGGGGTTTTGGGACGTTAAACCCCAGATATTATTATTATCTATCTACCAGTGCTTCCTTTAATACAACAACTCACAAATGATCCTGCAAAGCACTGCGCATTGCACCTGGCTGATTTTGCGCTGCTTTGCGTAAACATAATCTTATAATTCGAGGTAACTTTTTATTGTACTTTGACATGTGCTTGCGAATTCTTTGATAACATCACCGCCAGAACTTTTCAACACGATGGTTTTAACGAGATCGTTTCATAAAAATTCTGGTGTCGGCGTCGGTGTCGACGTTTGCGTGGGTGATTATGAGCGAAAAATCCGAGTTGTCCATCAGCGAGAAACCGAGAAAGATGCATATTAACCTTGACTCAAATAACCCCAGAATCAAGTATTTATTATTTGCCAAAATCTGCCAGTGTTCTCTTTTTCTGAGAAAAAACAAAAGCGTGCAAAACAAGGCAAACATAAAAAAAAAATTGAAGCACACTTTGTACATTCCAAAGTGTCTGTGGAGAAAAACGTGTGGCCATTCGACTGACCATAACATGTCTTTTTTATTTTACGCTCATTGGGATAACACACAAAGCGAATGTGTGCGTGTTTTCTTGTTTAATTTTTTTTACCGCCAATCGCACCGAGACGCGAGACCAATCTTCCTCTGTTCGTATGCGTTCGTATTTTCTCGCGCTTTGCGCATCGTACAAGCGCCATCCGCGTTCCAGCGCTTAAATTGACGGACCCTTTGTAAATTCCAAAATGTGTTCCGCGAACGTCTGTGTCCATTCCGACGGCGTCGGTCAGAATGATTCCAAACATCGGACACAGCGACGCTACGCAAGCAAAGCGCGAGCGCTGTAGAGTCCGACACGACCGGCGTCCGTTTGCGCTTCCCGGCGGCCACCTGGCTCCGTGGCAGGGCTCGGATGGGCGGACGGCACGGACAGACGGGCGGACGAATGGACGGACACGGAAGGATGGACGGACACGGACGGACGGACCGATGGACGGACGGATGGACAGATGGATGAACGGATGAACAGATGGACACGGACGGACGGACAGACGGATGGACGGACGGACGGAAGGACACCGGATGGTCGTGAGCATGAGACATTAAAGGCTTTCGCCTTAATAGACGTGCGGTCAGGCGCCGCTGCTCAAGCGCTTGCAAGCGTTCTTTGATATTTGACAGCGCTCGTTCATTGTACAGGCACCGCTGCTGGTACAGGGCTTCACGCTATTTGATGGACACGCCCAAAAGCACGCTGTTGAATGTGAAGCTTTGTACAGTGCGGTTATGAACGAACGCAGCCGTGTATCAACTAAACAATGCTTGGAAGCGCTAGAGCAGGGGTGCGCTACCGCGCGTCTACTTCACATTTGGCGTGTTTCACGCGCTTTTGTTTTCTCTCGGAGAAGACAACCAGGCAGATTTCAGCCAAACATAGATGCTTGATTCGGGGCTGATTTAAGGCAAGGGACAACATAAAATGGATATTCTACTAATTCCAGCAAGAATAAAAAGGTGCCTAATTAAAGTTAATTAAATAATTAGCGCTTACTCATGAAAAAAATACATGTTCTACGACAACCACTTATACACAACAGGTAGGACTCTTTGAACACACGTTTTTTTTTTTTTTTTTTTTTTTTTTTTTTTTTTTTTTTTTTTTCAAGTTGTTGTCCAAGTTAAGGCCGAGACACGGTACGATTTTCTGCACTATACGACGTGCGGCGTCGGATGATCCGGCATGCGGCGCACGACGATTCTGTCGCATAAAACCAGTCGTTGAACGCCTTCGGATGGTAAACTGTTTATTTGGGTAAACAGGAACGAGAAAAAAAGGCGATTTGAAACTGCTTCGGAAGGACACAAAGAGGCTGGGCAGCGTTAAGAGAAAACCCAGCCTATCGTTCTGGCCCTCTGATTGCAACTGCCCGGGTCTGTCCTTGCGCTCCTGTTCGCGCCCCAAAAGGGGGAGCCCGTTCTCCCTCCCTCTCCCCCGAGTCGCCGCCCCTCGGTGCCATAAATCTGCCAATGCGACACATTCGTTAGCTATAGAGCACCGAGCTGGTGTTGCCGCAGTCGTCGCCTCTGCTGACCTTGAAAGAAACAGTGGCGACTACGGAGAGAGGAAAGGAGAGGGGGGAAAGGAAACGCAAAGTTACAACAGATTCAGCACACATGGGGCGAACGAGCAATCAGCGGCAGGCTCCACCCACATTCAGAAGACTTCGTATCCTCGTAGCGAAGCACAAAACAAACAACTTTGCTCAGCCACGCTTCGTTCAATAAGAAAATAATGAATAAAACTACGCCTTCGTGAGCGACGAGCCCGTCGCAACAGCGGTAACAGAAACATGTGTGTTTAAAAGCAGTATTCAAGCTGTTAACCCCGCAAACATTGTGAGTAAGGTCCAATAGCGAAAACTTCAGTAGCATGTGGTCAGCAAATAACAGTGCCCTTTTCAGCACATCTGGAGCTGCCGTGCAAAATGTTATCAAAAGCATTAACTTGTGGAGCTAATGCTGCATGAATTAGTATTCGGGAAAACACGTGTGAAATTGAGAGTGAATCTTTAGATGCTACTCAAGAAAACATACATATGGGCTATTAGTTAGTCAGAGGAGACTCGCATAATGACCCGTTTACCTGCTGCAGAATAAGGATGACATTCCCCAGTTAAACCCCCCCCATTTCACACTCATTTCTCATATGAAAGCAATGTATACCTAATGAAGCGGAAAATACGACGTGTTTTCGACAAGCTGCGACGTTTCCATGCGATGGCGAGAAGATTCACGTGACCAACTGATGACGTCCTGTGGATTTGTTACCAAGTTCGAAAAGTCTTGAGCCCATTCGCAACCGACCTGCCCAGCCCTGAAATTTACTAGGCCGACGAGCATAACTGAGTGTTCCCAATTCGAAGGCATGCCAAAAAGACACCGTGATGTGAGAGAGCCGCGTGACCAAGCAACAATATTTAGTTGCAATGTCAAATGACCAAGCAATGATGTCATGTGACAATGTGACGATACATGTCGTCACGTCTGACACACCATGCTTTTGCATTTGAAGCGATAAGGAGACATGTGATTCTGAATCTTTACTGAGGGAGCGATGTAGAATAACAGGTTTTTATCCCTCTACTCCCACATTGAGCAGAAACAGCGAGCTCAGCCAAAAAGGTGTACATAAAGCCGAAGAACACACGATGAGCAACGAAGCAAGAACTCTCACCTGGACACATACAGTAGTTGGGTGAACTGCAAAGGAAACGGCTCTAGCCAGATGAAAATGCAAAAAAAAAAAAAACAATTCGCTAGCCCCTACGATTAAGCTACAAACCGCAGCCTTTCAAATGAGCACAATGACAACAAAGCGAAGTGGAGCGCGATATAGGTTTTAAGGGTATCGGGTTGCGTTATGCATAATTAATCTGGAGATAAACACGGGTACAGAGAGAGCTGTAGACATTTCTATTGCTGGGTACCTAAATTACACTGCTGCTTATTATGATCCAAGGCACGCGAGATATGATGATAAAAAAAATGAATGTTCATCTAGTGTTTGTCTCAGAAAGCAGAGAGCACATGATCTCAAACAAAGGCGGATCCTTCCCTCCACGTAGAAGAAACGAGCAATATGTTTTTTGTTCCGAATAAGAAGAACGGTGGGTGATGTAGGCTTAAGAGTGCAAATACAAGGCATTCAAGTGAACGACTTCGCTGAGGTGAGTGCAGGGAAAGTTGGGCGGCATGTTTGTGGCCGCATAAGAGAACTGCGCGAAATTGCGCACTCGCCAAAAAGAAAAAAAAAAAAGACGGCTTTGTGTCGACCTGCCGCAAGATCATCTTACCTTCGTGCCATTTCTTACTTTCGCTTTTCTATTACTTGTTTTTGTCCTTCCATATATTCACGGAAGCTTCCCTGCATTTTCTGGCTCTTCAGTTTTACACACATCTTCCTCTTCTTTTGCGTCTCACTTAATTGCTATTGCTGGTCTAAGATCGACCTATCTGGTATATAACGTGCACTTGTTGCACACTCAGCGTCTCAGGTAGATCGAAATAACACGATGTCATTGGTTCTGCAGCCAAATGTGGAGTACCTTCAATACCACCGATGCTTGACCCCGAGGATCGCATTTATGGAGGCTACTCCGCTATGCCCGGTAGCTGGCCCTGGCAGGCGGGTGTTTACACGCACCGATACCAGCACTTCTGCGGTGGAGCCCTTATCAACGACAGGTACATCCTCACTGCGGCGCACTGTGTCTGGTAAGTCCTGTGGTCCAGCGTATCGTCATTCATTTTGTTTAACCACGAAGCGCTCAATGACATGCACTTCTTACAGTTATTGCCCAATTTAAAGCATAGTATCAGATAAGCGCTCCCTCTACACGAGGAAAACATAGAGTACTACGATTGCATTTGTTGATCGTAGTATCACATATGCTTGAAGCTTCGAGCTATACAACCGATTGAGTTCTACGGAAATTCGTCAGAGGTTTAGTGAGGCCGCATAATTTCATGTTCAACGACACTTTTACTGGTATCTCTACCTTACTACTAGCTAAAGATACTAGCAGGTAGCAGCAGTACTACTAGCTGGTCGCACACGATCATGGTGCGAGTATTTCGTTGCATTGATTTCAGCATAGGTTTCTGGTGTCATCTTTGAGAGCCCCACTTCATAGCTATTATGGAATAAATTGGTCAGATTTCATATGAGTGCAATGGTAAACAAAATTTGAACCGAGACCAGCAGAATGTTTCAAAGAACGAATCATGTGCATATAGCCATTCCACTGATGTAGCTCGCAGCGCAGCTAAATTATTCAATACAGAGTACCGGCCAGAATATAATATTCATATAAAGTTAGGAATCCTTGCATGACGCAAGTTCTTTTATTGAACAATCTGATGTACAGATAAAAGAGCAATTCATTCACAGAATAAAGAGATCCGTTCCTGAACCAATACCCAAGGCAAAAACAACTATGTGCTACATTTTAGCGCACAAATGTCGACCATATTACAAAATAATGCACACACACACACACACACACACACACACACACACACACACACACACACACACACACACACACACACACACACACACACACACACACACACAGCACGAATAATGTACCCAATATAATATATATGCACCCAATATAATTTATTCACGCATGATATAACGAACAGAATTACAAAGAACATAATTACAAATACGTACCACTCTGGTAACGAAAATCTCCAGGCCTCCAGGAAACACGCAGCACAATCGGAGCGAAAGTTGGAGGAGCGACTTTTCTTGAGTCCGTTGCCTCTCTTGGGGTGGCTACTGCAAGTACAGTTGCAAGGTATCCACTACGCCATAAAAAAGTCATATGTTTTTGAAGTAGTGCAGCACCCATTGTGCGATCATTCATCATTCTGTGGAAAATTAAAGTACTCACTGCGCATCTGTAAGGCACATGTGCACTTATGTTGATGCTGAGACTGCAGAAGATGTAGATTTAGGGTTGAGCTTTTTGTGATGTGTGGTATGCTTCAAACCACCCACTGGTTACGCACTTCGCGCTGCGTGAAGCCTGGTTCAAGTTTTACTCTTCTACCACTCTACATTACATCTGTTAACGTGATTCTTTGCCCGAAATGACGAATTGATCAGAGAGTTTTGCGAAGGACTTTCAAGCACCGGCGTGCTCTCAGGTATAATACCAGACAGGCACGCAGGGGGGCCTGGTTTCAAATCCCACTCAATCCAGGATATCTTTTTTTTTTCTCATTGTGCGAGAAAGCGGCTACGGACATCGGCGGCGGCGCCCGACAGCTGCGCCACCAAAATCGGCTTTTGTGATCTCATAAGATCTTTCGTTTAAAAGAGGGTTAACGTGTATTCGCTCCTATGTGCGTCAATGTTGTCAAATTGTCCTACCAGAAAGAATACGCGAGCATTTGGTAATAAATGTAAGAAAGCCACTTTGCGAGTTGGAGCGTTTTTGTAGCAGAACACCTAATATGAGAATGCGAGGTATTGTTAAAATCGACAGTATATCTTAAGTCATAATACAAACAGAAGAGGATGCTTTGAGAATATTCACAGTGTAGCACGTACCAGGGGCCTTGGCAAAAATTTTTTTTCAGGGGGGGGGGGGGGGTCACCACTTTGATCTAAAGTGGGGCCCAGGCAAGCGATTTCAGTTTGCGTCAGTTTGTGCTCTCTATACTACGGCAAAAAAAATCGGGGGGAGGGGGGAGGGGTTCGTCACCCCATGACTACGTCACTGGCACGTACTGCTACTCTTGCTCTTCCTGTGCAGAGGGTCTGCATGCTGACTTTGAAGTGGACGCACTTTCTTCTGCGTAACACTCTAAGGTACTTAGGTTTGTTAGGCTTTCTAAAGTCTAATCAAAGATACAAGCAATGAAACGTGTTTGCACAATCATAGCGCACTATTCTTGGTTCTACAGACTCTCCCTAATACTGTCCTATAAAAAATACCTTTTTGCTTGATGATTTCCAAAAATATTTATCTAAATACACGTCATACATTGTACATCATAGGCATACATATTTTATGGATAATCACTTTGATACATTCATCAGATGACACTATTGTGTTTTGATCACTTCCATCCACTTTGAGGTCATCGTATTCATTACCAATATGTTTTTGCCGCCCGATAAGAGATTCCGGTCTTGTAAATTTGCCAATTATGGTATTTTTTAAAGACCTTTTGTACTCTTTTTCTCGATTTTTACCCGAACGAAATACAGGATCTTCAGGTAACCTCTGAAGGCTGATACTTCCGGCTAGAGGTAATACTTGCAAACGTTTGTTGCAATCCAGTTTCACACTGATAACGGTGCCGATGACACCTACGTAGTTTCCCACCTGTTTTTCCCCATCTTGCGCTTGAACAGTGACAGCTGGTGCAACCGATAACGCTGTTTTTTTTTTTTTTTTTTGCAACACATTCGTTATTCCCCCACTGTGACATGTGTACTCTTTAGGTAAGGACACTCGCGAGACGCGATAGAGCAGATAAAGTAGCAACGGCGCACGACGTCGGTCCGGTGACGGTAGCCGATATCTATCGGCGGTAAAGAGCTAACTTGGGTTGCTTGACGCGCACTATAGCTATATCAACGCCTCCTCTATTTT
Organism: Rhipicephalus appendiculatus; assembly: GCA_030522465.1. Classification (NCBI taxonomy): domain Eukaryota; kingdom Metazoa; phylum Arthropoda; class Arachnida; order Ixodida; family Ixodidae; genus Rhipicephalus; species Rhipicephalus appendiculatus. The sequence continues at coordinate 109,086 of JALIZH010031547.1, forward strand.
ATCAATGCCAGCCAAATGCGCCGGTTCCGTTCACCACCCTCTCCTCTAGCTCTTTCCTACTCTCGCCCATCGGCCAGCCTTCGTGTGTGCTTTGCGTTCATGGGGGAGAGCACCCGTCATATAGTGCCTCACGACGGATATCATATGAAGTAATTTTTTTGTTCAGTTGTGTGCACATCCGTGGGGCGGCGTATTGCATCCCTCGTGTTCACTATGTTGGCGGTCTTGCTGGCTCTGTAAGACACACGGTGTTTTGAGATAGCGCGTCTCCGTTCGTGGCGCTATGCGGGCAACCAATGCGGACGCGTCAATGCGACGCTGCAGTGCATGCTCTGCCTTTAAGAGGTGCCTCACGAGCGCTGTGAGGCGGCGGCGGCATTGCTTCGAGCCACGAAGGAGCACGAAGGAACAAATTGGACAGACGCATGATATTGGAGAGGGAAAACGCTTTTATCAAATCTCCGTGCGAAAGCGCTCGGACGCACGTGTGACGCAAGCAGCCCTACCCCACAGGTGGCGTCGCATCACGACCACTCCCTGAACTAAGGCGGGGCGAGAGTTTGCACTGGCATTGAATAAAATAGAGGAGGCGTTGGCTATATATACGTAACAGCGCAATGATTGAATAAACAAACCTAATCTATCGCAGTCTGTTTGTTCTGTCCTTGCGCTCTTACACGGTCCTTCTATCGGTGGGGGGATGGAAATTTCAAGGCAGAAAAATACGCTTCTATAGCAACTAGCCCTTCGCGGGAAAGCTGGGCATAATGAAAGATGGACGCTCTTTGCTGCCAAGAAGCGCCAGTAAATGACTCTTCTCTGAAATTGAGCGCTTTGGAAATGCGGGAAGCGTGGTCTTTGTTGTTCTATATGGGAAGCTTCTGGCCATAGAAACTGGTTGTAGAGCAAGCGGTCAACTTCACACTTCTTCTTGCGTAACAGAAACGCACGTGAACCCGCCACGCAGGTCTAGTGGTTTTGGTACTCGACTGCTGACATGAAGGTCGCGGGATCGAATCCCGGCCGCGGCGGCCGCATTTTCGATGGAGGCGAAAATGGTTGAGGCCCGTGTGCTTAGATTAGGTGCAGGCTAAAGAACCCCAGGCGGAATTTCCGGAGCCCTCCACTGCGGCGTCTCTCATAGTCATATGGTGGTTTTGGGACGTTAAACCCCAGATAATTATTAAAAATTACACCATTTCCCGCTAAAGGGAACCATGTGTAGATGTGAAGCAGCGGGCGCTAACGCTTACACTGGCGGTGGCGTTGACGCTGGCGCTCATCGCAGCGTTGCGCAGGAGAGAAAACTGGGGAAGCGAAAAAGCACTCAGTGATGGACCGGTGCTTCCTACTGGCGACATACCTTGCTTCCTACTGGAACATGCCAATCGCTGCTAATGCGCAATGAGAGACAGAAGACTCCGACTGGAAACAGAGACCCGCAGTCCGCTTTTAGTTAACGTGCACGCTGCGAATTTTTATTGTTCAACAACGCACAGGAGAAATCTCCCACCGGCACCACCTTGCAGGTCAAAATCCATTGCCATATATACGGAGTGGCCAGTGAACGGTTGTGCAGCGCGAGCAGTCGGTTTTTTCAACCAAGAAACTCACTAGCAGACGCGCCCGGCGTCCACGTCATGAGGCGAGAGAAGGGGGGAGCGTAGGAGAGGAGAAAGAGGGGGGGGACGCGCAGTGGGAGTGTGGACGCCGCGGACAGGGATGCCTAGAGGAGAGAGGGGGGTAGCCTAGGAGGGGAGAGAGGAGGGGAGGCGCATGCGCAGTGAGGGTGTGGTTGCCGCGGGGAGGGATGCTTAGAGAAGAGAGAGGGAAAAGGAGGTTTTTTATTTTTTTGAAAGGGTTTGCGCATGCGCAGTAAGGGAGGTCGCGCCGCACACCACCACCACCGGATTAAGCTTCGCCATAAGATGCTTCACATCTAAAAAAAGCCGGCAGATCCCACGCACTGTGGGAATCGATGTAGTGCGAAGCAGCCAGGAAGGAGCAAATCATGCTTTACATAATTTTCATGTCATGTTTTACATGTTATGACGTGTCATTTGTGTTCGTCATACAGTCACGTCGTGATATACCAATTTTGGCGTATGTCAAGCTAGCGAACTGGACGCAAGCGCACCATGAGCGTGGCGTGTAAATGGGATTGTAGATTACATGCATGCCAAGATTTTCATGTTACCACCTGCCACTTATGTTCGTTATACAGTCATGTCACTCAATACCAAATTTGGTATATATCAAGCTAACGAAACGGCCGCGAGCGCGCCATGAGCGTGGAAAGCAAGTCATGTCGCTCATGATATGTCATGATTTCCCTACTACCACTTGTCATTTATGTTCGTCATACAGTCATGTCACTCAATACCAAATTTGGTGTATCTCAACCTAACGAAACGGCCGCGAGCGCGCCATGAGCGTGGCATGTAAATCATACTTTTCATGACAAGTTAGTCATGGTTTTCATGATATGACCAGCCATTTATGTTCGTCATACAGTCATGTCACCCAATACCAAATATGGTGTATATCAAGCTAGCGAAACCGCCGCGAGCGCGCCATGAGCGTGGAATGAAAGTCATGTCGATCATGAAGTCATGATTTCCATATTACCACTTGTCATTTATGTTCGTCATACAGTCATGCCACTGAATACCAAATTTGGTGTATATCAAGCCAACGAAATGGCCCCGAGCGCGCTATGAGCGTGGAATGCAAGTCATGTCGCTCATGAAGTCATGATTTTCATATTAACACTTGTCATTTATGTTCGTCATACAGTAATGTCACTCAATCCCAAATTTGGTGCATATCAAGCTAACGAAACGGCCGCGAGCGCGCCATGAACGTGGGATGTAAATCATTATTTTCATGACAAGTTATTCATGATTTTCATGATATGACCAGCTATTTATGTTCTTCATACAGTCATGTTATGTCATAAAAAATTTGGTACAAATCCCATTAACGATACGGCCAGGAGAGCACAAAGTCGTAGGCGGCTAGATAGATAGATAGATAGATAGATAGATAGATAGATAGATAGATAGATAGATAGATAGATAGATAGATAGATAGATAGATAGATACGCTTGAACTCGTGGAAGTTCGCTAAGAAATGCTTCGCATTTAAAATAGAAACGCACGCGATCCGCTCTTGATCAAAGCTTTGCATATGCGCGAATTGGCGGGTGTAAGCACACTTCTGAACAGTCAATTTTGTTGACCTGTTGGCGTTTCCCTGCAAACACTTTTGCTGGAAACAAAGGGCGCGAGGGAGAAGATGGAAAAACTCTAAGATTTACGTCTTCCAAATCAAGGAGAAAACTGTGTGGTTCGCACAAGACTATTGCCGGTAATAACAAATAATGTATAAAACAAAAAAAGAAATCTGGAGATGATTCTAATCATTGACATTAGATTTCGTATCGACACTCGCTTATCGGCGTTCGTGTGCCGTGATGTATTCCTTGGGTTAACATCATGTGTGGCGCACTGGCGAAGCGGATCCCAGAGGCCACACAGAAGGGACCGCGAGGTTGACATTTGCGCCGCCAGAAGCCGCAACGGTCCCAGCCGCTCACAAAAAAAGAGCCTGCTCCTTCAGTGAACTCATTCAATTAGTTTTAATACGTGATCATTACAGTTAATTGGCCCTCATCATAAGTACACTTTTGCTCTGCCATCATATCAATCTAATAAAAAACCCCTTTACTTGAACCAGAATCAGCGATTTCGTACCAATTTTATTTATCAGCCACACTTTCTGAATATTGGGAAAACCGGTAGTGCTTGGGAGAGAAACGAAAGTGTCACTTGTCAATCTTGTCACTGATAAATTATCTTGCCGATGCTGAGATTTGACCCCACGCCAACATGCTCCGAAGGCTGCTGACTTCACCACTAGGCTACAGGCCACTGCTTTCAGAATTTCAGTACATATGAAGTACGTAAATGGTTCGTAGTGGCGACACAGATAATGTAAAAAAAGAACGCTTGCTACGAAGGCTTGTAGAACTATTTCGTGATGGTTGAATAAATCTCCCTGTGGGACCACATTTAAACTTGACAACGAGCATTGGACACTTTTGAAAATTTTAACTTTGTGAAAAATTTGAAAAAATCAAGCCTTTATATGTTACGATCATGGGTGGAATGGGAGTTTGGTCGACCGCAATTACGCAATACCGTAAACACAATGTGGATGCGCATCTTGCGCCCCTCAGGTGATACTTTCGGCACATCACAACGCGACCTTGAAACGTAAAGATCTAAGGCTTTCACCCTAAGAAAATATGGGTATTGCTGATGTACTGTACCGACCTCTTGAAACGGGACAATTTAGGAGTAAGTAACGCACATAATTTTTTTCATTTCCGCCGTCTTCAGTTCGGGTCATATCGGCGTAATTTCGACTGGAACGCGTAAACAAGAGCCAACATTAGATTTCGAGATCATATATGCCACGACATGTCGTGGTTATCTCGAGCAATTACGTATACCAGTCGTTATACTAAAAATCTGACTTCGCGTTTGAATCAATGAGTACTGTACATCACACACGCGCCATGGAAGCTTCGTGGCTAGCGCATTGCTTTTCTAAGCTAGAAAACGCCGGCACGATTTCCGGTCACATCGGCTGAATTATAAGCTTGCGGAACGCAAACCCTCATGCATGTATGCACCTCTAAGTGCATGTTAAAGAGCTGCACGGGCTCAAAAATACATTGGTGTCCAGTAACACTCGCTGTCTCGTAATCACATGGATGATTGGGTACGTAAACCTTCAGAATGAAATGAAATATCTAATACACAATACGTTCTTCTTCCAGGTCGAGGACCTCCACAAGTGTGAGGGTTCACTTGGGCGCGTATGCGCGGCTCGCCTTAGACAATACCGAGGTGATCTACAAAGTGGAGGAGGTGTGCGCTCACCCGAATTACAAACCCAGTGAGGTGAGCTTTCAGCTGTTTTCTAAGGTGCATTTTGCCTTAAATATGTTACAGTCGTGGCGTATGCATGTCTCAGGCCCCTCTGGAAATGTGTGCAGTGAGCGAAGCAACGTGCACAGAAGGGTTCAAAACAGCATTAGTATCATCTACAGTTGCGCAGTTACAACACAGATTCTTCCATAATTTCCTCGGTCATAAGTTTTACGTAATTGTCATAGATTTCCTGACTGTCTGAGTATGTTGTAGGAAATTTAGTAATGAACGATGGAGCCGTGTAGACCCGGGCATAAAAGCGAGAAATGTTATCTTTTAGCATGCCTCATGAGTAGGCCTCCGTGTTTTCGGAGTTTATTTTTGTTGAAAATCGGAGGGTGTTTTACGGATTTTATTTACTGGGAAGAAATTCACCGTTTATCGCAGTTTATTTCTCGTAAATCCCCAATTCTCCAAAATTCGGTGTTTAATGTTGCATTATAATTGTTGAAAAGTGGTCTTATCAATTATTACTTCCAATGAAATTGCGTTGCATTGTTGCTCATAATCCTGCTTCTCCATTCTTTGATTTTTCTCACGTGCTGTTTATTTACCCTGTTAATATGGTTGTTCATGTGCACTGCTGTATAATCGCCAAGGTGTACTTTTTGACCTTTTGGAGACGGGGGGTGAGGGGGGGAGGGTGCAGCAGCTAGTCAAGCTGCTTTTCAGCTTACTCACCCAGCTTCCCTCATCTCCTTGACGAAAAATAAAGGACCAAGTTATTATTATTATTATTATTATTATTATTATTATTATTATTATTATTATTATTATTATTATTCTCAGTACTCCGAAATCTTAGATGAAACAATATCTGACCACGAAAATATGTGAACTCAGTAAGTGCACTTTAGATGTCTGGAAGGTTCGACCACACAAACATGTACGCACACAATCACAAATACTTGAATACAAAACATCTACGTTTGTTCGTATTCAAACCTTAAAGCCTGTTCTAATCGACGAAAGCCTACTTTACGAGGTTATGAAAGTGCGCTCCTTTCGACTGACGATTGTCCGCTTTCAAAATGCCCTTTGAACGTTCACAATGCCCTTTTGAAATCGGAATTGATGGCATAAAACCGAATTGTCAAAAATTTTACCGGGGAATGTTTATCGGATTTTTCGGATCGATCCGAAAGTACCGATGAGCTATGTGCAGTAGTCGGCCTTCAGGGTGCTTAGAGCAAACAAAAATTCCAAAACGTAGAAATTGCCAGGACGAACGACACTGTAATACACAAGTGTATCTTATATCTTTGACCAATGTTTGGTGTGATCAGTTCCTAACTTTTAACTACGCGAAGATACTGCAGGTAAGTCACTTGCAATAATGTTGTCCGAGTAGTTGGCGCGTGATGTGAATGGCAAAAACAATTTATATTGCTACTCAGACAGTGGAACTTGTATCTTTTGGCGTCTGTGGAAGCATGAACGCCCCTGCGCTGTGCTCTCCGTCGTCTGCTCGATGCAGTCATTTTGTTGACTTTTTAAGCTGAAAACAATATATTTCGTCTTACGTTCCTTTGCTAGCACGTATGCATTTACCTTGTATAGTATGTAATGCTTTAAAAAGAGCTTGCTGCACGCGCTCACCATGGAGAATTGGGTTTAATGAAACGTGTGTTTACACGCAGTAAGTTGTTTTAGAAAAAAAAACGGAAGTATTACGCTTTATGGTAAAGAGGCCCGGGAATGAAGTTAGAAATTTCAGCAACACTAGTTCTAAATAACAAATAATTAATTGAATTTATGATGCCAACTGACATATGAACGGTGCAGCTTCCGGCGGTAGATTTTTTAACTATTGGTGATTTATATTTTCGGCTCCATTGTCTGACATTTCAGCATGGCTGGACGAAGGAAACTTTAGAGGGTTTGAATCTTTGATTGACATAACCTTAATGACAAACCAATACATAATGAAGCCAAGCAAGGTATAGGGAACGTTCATTGTACTGTTTAAGCGTATTGTAATGATTGAGATATAGATGTGAAGACATTAAAGCGGACGAAGAGAGAACGTACCGCAGGCAGGGACCGAACCTGCACCCCTCGGTCCTGCCAGCGCCGAGTTCTTTGGTTTCATTATCTGCTGAATCTTGTTAAGGTTATTTAAGATTGAGATATTGCAGACAAATACAACAAAAACAAAAAAATTAAATATTTATTTATGAGACTGAAGTAATTATTATTTTTTTTCTGCTGACTTCAATCTTTGCACAATCAGTCATCATGTACTGATTGTAGAAATATCGGCTCATACTCACCCTGCCTCCCGGGTCGTTTTTTCTCGTTCTTGTATTGCATTAGCGTAACTCGTCTGATATTGCTATCATCAAACTACGTGATCCGGTGACCTTCACAAGGACGATATCTCCAGTGTGCCTTCCCGGCCACAAGGAGGAACTCCCATTGGGATCAAAGTACTACGTCACCGGATGGGGCTCCACAACAAGTGAGTAACAACGTTACCATAGTGCTACATGTGATGCGCATATATCCGTATCTATGACGTGTGTTTTTATGAAGAATGCTTCAGCTAATTTAGGCCAAGCTATAAAAATACACGTGGGAGTCGCAAGAATACAGCCGACTTCGTATGTCTTACAACCTGCTGGGCAACTCAGTATTTTGCTGTAAATTTAAGAAATTATAGAAAATAATAATTATTCAACTTTGAAATCACTGCTATATACGTTCAACCTTTAACGAAGAAGTGGTACAGCCTATTAATACATATCTATATAATTTAGATATGTTGTCATGGGTCAAAGTCAAAGTCATTTATCTTTCTATTATATATTGAAATGCGTGCGTATACAGCAAAATATCCAGACGAGGGTCTCCCATAGTCGAAGACTGCCCCGGGAGCCTCGGTTATTTATAGTTAACAATAAGTATACAAAAGGAAACAGTGAGCAGGTAAACAAAAAAAAAGGAAATGCACAAAACACATCTAATATCCAATAGTTAAGTACATATATTGAAATACAGTGGGTAAGCACAATAACTGAAAGAAATAGCCAAGCTAATTATAATACAAATGATGCATTGGGACGATCAGAAAGAAGAAGCAATTTAAGTAGCGATATAATGAATGAGGTAAATTTGGGTGTTGTAAATGAGGTAAATTTGGGTATAAATGGGTATTGTAAAATGGAACACTGCTCGAGTTGGCATAGATTCATGGCGGTTCCAGTTCAACTAACGCGGACAAAGCAATGAAGGGGACACACGACACAGCTTGACTTTTACCTGTTGTTTATTGGAAGAAACGAACTACATAGACATAATATGCGCGTACTTTGTGACCGACCTGGCCTTAGTCCTTCATAGCGATAAGTCCCAAATGAACACATAATACAGTGCGGAACTTAGCATGGTTAACATAGTTGTTGAACAAATATCAAAACAAGAAAAACAAGACGTAACTACATACCAGGCACGGGACTGCGGAAGACCCTTAACTATCTTAGAGACGTTCTTGGTGTGAGGAACAAACTTGAGACTATATTCCATATTACGGTGTTGACCAGTTGACGCTTTGTTACTTACACGCCTACTTATTGCCTGGAAAATCATCCATTAGAGAAATAAAGTGGCTTCCACTGAGGTCCTTCCTTGTCTATGAAAATGTCTACATAAGCTTTCCCAACAATTTTTCACGGTACCTCAAAAACAAGTTTCGTTCATGAAAGGATGGGCGACACTCACATTCACTACAATGCATTGAGAGGAGCTTGTACGCAGAGCCTTTCACAGAACTATGATGCTACCTCAACCTACTTTTCAAGCGACACCCAGTCTGACCTGTATACTGACGACCGAATGTGAAAGGTATTTAATATACCACGTTCTGGGTACAATGAACAAACTTTAGGAAATGTATTATGCTGCAGTGTTGGCGAGTTCAATTCTCCTCATTAGTTACATGCCTATTTATTACGTTGCTAATTGCCTTTAGCCTGTTTTTACTCGAGAGCACAGCTTTGATTCTGAACTTAGTTGTAAACTTTAGTATCCCATTTAAAAAAAATGAAACAAATCATGGACATACGCGATATAGACTGACTCACCGAATTCTTCCTTATTAAACTACTTTGCGAGACCCGCCCATTGACTTCCCGAGGCAACATATCGCGTCATAAAAATAAGGGAAATTCGATAGCCTGCATCATGCAGCCTTTTCATCTGATTTGCAAGTATTTCAGACTTAAAATGGGGTCAGATCTTGTTCAGCGCTGCTCTAGCAGCGGAAGTTGCAATACCTTGCTTTGTCATTGTAGAGTGGCCTGCCCTGAAAACAAGAACATATTTCTTTGACCTCGGTTGGTAAGATCAACATACATAATATGCCTAAGATCGGGAAACAGTAACTTATCCTTCCCTGGAACTTCGAAGTTGAATGTGAGAGTTTCCTTCTGTCCATTAAACACCTTCAAACGTCAACGATGGATGTGAAAAGTATGCCTACTGTCGAAGACTAGGTAATCATACACGTAAAGGAAAATCTGCAATGCGAAGTTGCTAAGGTGACCTTGCATGTAATGGTCACCGAAACTTAAAAAAGATGTTCCCGAGTATCGGCGTGTGACAATTCGACAATAAGTAAAAATTCAGGAGCTGTAGTAAGCTAGCGACTGGAATCTTGCATTTGTCCATCTCTTCCCTTAGCCCTAGTATTCATTCCTTAACGAATTTCTGCAGGTGTCCGTGCGGCGAAGAATAATATAGATCTTCTATGCTTATTCTAAAACCTCAGAAGCTGCCGGAGTTACGTTTCTCCAAAAATTGCACGACGCATTTAGAGCTGGATACAACAAACGGGTTTTCCAACTTTAGCTACGCAATGTGTGTTTTGGAGGTACACTAAAATGAGATTGAACCCGAGCTTTTTGCGGGAACGATGGTTTTTAAAGGATACTCTTGCTTCTGTTTCTTTACAATGAAGGAAGTACGGTCCCTCTGTCTTCAGTGTGACGTACTCGCGGTGGCGGCTGTCTCGTACGGCTTTACAGCACTTCGAAATTTAGGCTTGTATTACGTCGTTCGCATAGCCGGTGAGCACTAAGTGACGATAAAATCAAAATCTCTTCTAACTTCGCATCCTTTTTAACCCCGGTGGAACTATATTTTTAAGATACCTGTGCGAGGGAAGTGCCGCTGTGGCTCTTTTGTCGTCCTGCTTTATTGAAGTAGCCGGTACTGTTGTGGCAACGGCATTTGTATATTCATTGACCAGGGAGGACGTTGAATCGGACACTTTCTTAGTTGGATTCAAGGGCGCTTTGGTTCTCCGAGGACATTCGTTCAGCCTAACAAGTAGACTACCTAACAAATACCTATTGCTCAGTGGAATAGTCGGAAGTCTCAGCAAGTGTGCAGTGTGAATGAAGATAATTTTTTTTCACATTTGTTACCCCCCTGCTTTAACGCCTCTAGGCAAAGCGACGATATGTATAAATAAAGAATAAACTATCAGGACAGCTTAATTAGATAGACAGATTTTATTGAAACGCTTAGACGGTTGCGCAGCTCAGCGCATTTAGGGATGACTTTTAGGCAGCGAATCACCCTTTTTCAGGCCTAAAATTTAGACTGTTATTTCGCCTGCCAACACAGGAGGAAAATTCATTGAGAAGTCGAGAGAGCTGAAGCAAGCGATAACTGAAGAGCTTCCTCAGAATGAGTCGACATGTGCCATGCTGAGGCCTGAACTCCTCTGCGCAACTCACGACTTACGGATCATCTTGCTTCGTGAGTATTCCCATGTTTACTTACAGCAGTATCCATCGTTTACCTGGCTAATATCGAAACAACAATAGTTGTATCGAAACAACAATAGCTGATGGTGATTTTAAGGATATTTGCGTATGACAGCATGAAATCTCAAAAAAGTAACTCGATGAAAATGATTGGCGTGTTTTCAGTGCATCTATATACTCACGGATTGAAACGGGGCAATTTAGGGCTAAGTGGCGCCCGTACATTCGTTTAAACTGACCTCAGTTTCGGTCATATCGGCGTAATTGCGAATCAAACGCGTAGAATTGTGGCAAGATTATCTTCAGAGACGCGATTCGTATGGATATGACGTTGATATCTCGAGCAGTTACGCATACCAGTGGTTATACTAAAAGGTTGTCGCGTTTGAATCCGTGAGTACTGTTCCTTGCATGACGATGCCGCCATCCTGAAGGCATGGAACATTCTCCCCGTCTACTTTTTTGTAACGCTGCGCGTGGCCCTCACTGCCATCACTGCGCACTCATAAAGAGCCGGTGCAGAATGCCCCGCAATGTACATTATCGTCCACAGATGGTGTCCATGACGAAAACCGATAAGTCCTCGCTTTGTTGAAGTCTCTTATGACCACGATGCGCACTCTCCTCAACGGCATGACAACTCCATCAGCTGAATGCGCACTGGTAATTCTGGATTCCTTGGAGCCAGTCCTTGCAAGCCTTTTTTGAACATTTTAGACAACCGCAGAGGAAGTGGTCTCGAACACTCGAGACCAGTTGTGACTGTCTAAGTGTGCGGGGTGAACGCTGACATGTGTGCGCGCGCATCACTTGTTCTCTCTTTCCTTCTTGCTTTCTCTCTTCTTTTCTTCCCCTTTCCCCCCTCTCCCCCCGTGTAGGGTAGCAAACCGGGTATATTGCAGAAGGGTTGTAAGGCGGGCTAGTTGGTATAGATTCATATTGAAATATTGGCAGCGCAAACTGACGGGACACAGAAAGAGGACACAAACAAGCGCTTGTTTGTGTCCTCTTTCTGTGTCCCGTCAGTTTGCGCTGCCAATATTTCAATATGAAACCGGGCTATAACCTGGTTAACCTCCCTGCCTTTCATTTGCCTTTCTCTCTCTCTCTCTGCCAAACGAAGGAAGGCATGCTTGTTTTGGCGTGTAATTTCCATTGCAAAGCAGCAAGCAATCAGTGCAACCTGCTAAGGAGCCCTGCTGTTACAATAGTAGGTATTTGAAGGGAAACCAGTGATAACTTAAAGTGGCCCGGAAAAATATTCTTCAACACTGAACACACATTAAAAACACTTCTTGAAAATTGATAAAAAGCGTGAGAAAGAGAAAAAAAAATAGATAGGGACAGAAACAAAGAGATATAAACAAACAGTGATAAAACATACGTGGTAAAAAATAAACAGAAAAGAACAAAAGAAAGAAAGATATGAAGAACGAACAAGAAAAGTAAAGAGAAACAAAGGAAGCTGCCCAGCTCCAGGCTTCCTTCAGGCTTGACACAGCTATTGCGAAGCTGCCGGAATTTTTTTCTTCTTTTTTGCATACCTCTACAGGGTGACAGTGGTGGCCCCCTAGTACACCAAAAGGATGGGATTTGGACGCTCTTTGGCCTTGTGACCTCCGGGCCATACACGTGTGGAGATGCATCGGACTATCCACTAATATTCGCCAGGGTTTCTCACTACATGGACAACTTCATTGCACCATACATGGATCCAAAGACTCCTAGGAAAGAGATTCGACGAATCTGCACTATAACGTGATGCGCTTGATGGCGCCACAATGCAATGTTGGCTAAAATAAATCAATTCTGACAAGCTTATGTGTCAACATGAAGGCATTTTCGCAAAGGGCATCGCTGCGGTGGGCAACTTGCTGCCAAATAGAAAATCGTAATTTATTGTGTCTTATAGGTATTTAAGGTATACGTAACAGTGTCTTCCCTCAAATGGGAATAATAAGTACGAACTCTTGCGCTTCATTTTACAAAGCAATAGCTGCGCATTGAGAGCTAATCATGTATTGTCAACACATGCACGGCCAGGTAGTGGAGAGGCAACGTTTGCTTTCATTCTGTTACAGCCTCTTTGAAAAAGAAAGCTGAATACACATGTGGACTAACACGAAACCAATGCATTCACAAGACTGGCTATGTGGGCTTGTTCGTACATATTCAAGCAGCATGGGCAATTGTGCGATGGCACAAAAAAAAAAAGAAATAAAACTGGACACGCATTTTCAATACGCGCGTTGTTATGGTACAGCGCCTGTGCGTCAGGTGTACTTTCTTCTGTGCTCGTACTTCTCTGCGCTGAACACGCTTCACCCGTTACACTGAAGGATAATACGTGTATTGGGAAGATATAAGTCTTCCGTTTGAAGCACCGCATCATTCACGGTACTATTCAAAATTAGCGAGATATATGCTACCACTAATGATGTGATGTCAGATGACCATAGTAGTTTGTGAGTGTTGTTCCACCACAACCTCACCGCCAGGATTTGGTTCTAAGCGGCATTGGTTCTAAGCAGGTAGTTATACCCTCACAACGGTCATCAGCCGTGATGCTGAAATGGGATAGTGTGCAAAATCTGGGTAGTTGATTAACCTTGATGGTAAAAGCGAAACAAAATGACGGTACCAAGAGATGAACGAAACTCGACATGCAGCGCCCGTCTTCTGTCGTTGCTGCTGTCGTGTTGTCGTCTTTTTTCGCTGCATTTACCATGTCAAATCAAATCAAATCAATTAAAATTTTATTTCAACACTCGTACAAACAATGCTGAGTACCATGAACACAAAGCCATCAAGGCTTGACGTGGTCCATGGCCCTCTTTTTCGAGGCAGAGACAAAACAACAAATGGGAACAACAGTTTAACACTAAAATACAGAAATTATGGAATGGTCACACTTAGAACTCCGAAAATACATCATTATACAAGCATAAATTCTACTTGTCATCGATACATCGTGAAAAACTCAAAAGCAAGCAAAGTAAACCATACTGAAGTGTGTTTCCAATGACGCATCAAGATGGGCACTAAGCACAAGAGCTCTGTTTTACCAATCTGTTTAAGCAAAGAAAAATATTTTTTTTTACATTTAGAACATGAAGAAACAATCAACTTTTTTTCATTTAATAATAGATCCAGCGGGTAGTATTTTGAGTTTATTTCTTTGCGTAGGAATGCAAAATAAAAGCAGTCTAAAATCATGTTTCTGCGTTTCTTATATATGCATCAGTAATATTATCCAATCTGAAATAACATTTATGTTACGCGAGAAAAGAAAATTATGGATATGAGGCCCGCTGTAAGGGAGGGCGTCGAATATTTCGACCACCTCGCGTTGACCACCAGCAATTTGGACGACACACGCCCCCGGTCTCCTGCATGCATCGCAATTTAACTGCCACAGCCAAGGTCGAACCCGCGTCCTTTCGGGTCAGCAGCAGAAAACGGTAACCACTGTAATACCACGGCGTTGAAACCAACTTGAAGAGCTATTATGGCCGTGGGGACTTCAGTTCGGAGTACCTAATAATTGAACTGCACCAGCTTCTGGACATCACATAACAACTACAGCCATTTTAATTGGTCATTTTATTAGATGTGAACATTTATCTTTAGCTATTTTGCCGCTGATAGCGACCAAATCGACCGCCTCTGTAGTATTGTTCGTGCGTCGTTACAACAGATGTGCTAAACCTTCCATTGTTCCCTCACATAATTGTGGTGATATATGGTGATGTAAGTGAATATTATCGAGTGCCAAGCAGCGTTCGTTCTGCAGGTCGGATACTAAGAAGTAGTCAACAGCTTTAAGGCGAAACCCTTGTACGTCTCTTGAGTACGAATATCCTGCGTCGTCGGATTCAGCATGAACTATAGTAAATACTTAGTCGGTAGAAGGTCGTGTGATTGTGAAGTGAATGAATGAACTGAATTACAGTGTGTCCGTCGACAGCGACCGGCTACGGCGAGAACACGAAACGTATCCAAAGGAGCGTGCCCCCCAGTGTCACACCCCGTCATACTATGACGTCGTCATGACGTTGCCAACACGAAAGCTTGTGCAACATTAACTACGTCATAAGTGTCGTCATGTCGTGACGTAATGTGTGAAACTCGTTCTTGGCCTAGTGTGTTAGACATGCTTGAAATCAAAAGGTTGCGCTAAAATAAGACAAGTTTGCGCTTGTCCCTGTGCCCTCGCTTGTGAACGTGTCTTATTTTCGCGCAACCTTTTGATTTCAAGTAATCTGTGACATTGTCGCTTGGTCAAAGGTTGGCCTATCCCAAATTTAGTGCAACAACAGGTGAGCCTCAGAGAAAGGAGAAGATCAATGCAATCCACTACGAACGTCCGAGTAATTTAATTAATGTATCGTGAGGGCATGGCTTTTCTCCGGTGTTCCACTAAAAGTTGCCTGAAGGGACTGTCATTTACGCGTCAGCTTCCTTGTATTGAAGAGCTTCTGCTGCACGATCCCATGTGATCCAGATAATTGCCGGATGGCTTAGCTCTGGCTAAGCAAAAGCTATTGCGCGCTAGCGCCGTTCATTCGCATGCGTAGTCTTCAAGGCTCATGATACGCAGTAAACTCCTGCTTTGCCTTTCGCTATTCCATCATAGCACTTCATTAAATCGTACAGCGACTCGATGTCAGTAACAATTGCCTGAAATTCGTAATCACCGCACTCGGTCACCTGCAGGCACTGTTCGAGAATCGCTTTCTTTCATTGCATTTCTTTGTTGCAGCAGTGACACACAGTATGCCTTGCAGTAGACAAAGACTGGCTATTATGCTTCTGACGCAAGAGTAGTTTCTTGCTCTACCACAATATGTGCCTTATAGCAACTTCTCTTTAAACATAGAAAGACGCTGCAATTTGAGGATTCTTTGAATTTTCTCAGAGGTGACGTCTTGGTCACTCCTTAAGAAGTAGGCCGGAAACCAATGGTCACGAAGGCGTAGATACCGTCCATTAAATTCCAGGAATATTGCATGTAGGCATTCGTTAAATGGACAATATTGGAATATTGCACCGAAGCCGGCAAGTCCCTTTCCTCTGAAAAACAGAGTAGGCGCTCTTGTACCACTGAAGTTAAAAGGCAGTTGAACAAATTTCCGACGCATAGGCTGGCCACACAGCCATCATAAGC
>JALIZH010031548.1:0-39388 GCA_030522465.1 Rhipicephalus appendiculatus
CTGGACACCTGGACACGCCTCTCTCCATGGCAATGAACGCGCTAATGCGGTAGCTCGAGAGCTTACAAACCGGGCGCCATCGGAAGAGCTGTCCAACCCAGACGACGCACCAACAGAACCACTAAACTACATCGAAACGCTACAACATTACCGACAAAGCCGTATGTACTTCACACCACCACACAAATCACTCAACCGAGAGGATGTTGTTGCCCTGGTGGCAGCTTCAGACTCATTCATTCCCCTGCCTTTATATCCCTCATCTCTTCCACCCAACACAATATCCCTCATACTGCCCCTATTGTGGAGCAAAGCCCACGGTGTATCACTGCACCTGGGAATATCCACAACCACCGGGCTACCGCCCTATTCCTTCACCCTCGCATTCCTCTTGGGAGACTGCGCTGACCAGCTCAGAGCCGCAGGAGCAGCGTCGGCTGATCCAGCGGGCACGTGGTGTGGCGCGAGCCAATGGGGCCCAGAACTAAGGGCTCCACCCAACGAGGACGATCCTTTAGGCCTGCTAAAACAAAAAGTTTTTTTCTTTCTCTCTCTCTCTTACTCACCCCTATTGGAAAACGCAGTGGCGCTGTCCCGGCGCCATACATGATTATTGGACCAGTGTGACGCAGGGTACTGGGACGCCGGCACGCTGCACGAGGCACACTGGACTCTGGCGCGCTGCAAACTGGGACACCCGTAATGGGCCGAAATCGGGCTTTTAAATTGTTTTACAAATTTTGTCGGGCCCACATCTTAATTAAGGCTGAAATATGAGCACTGCGACGAAAAAAAACACGTAAGAAAAACAGTGCGTGGCAGGCGAACCCACCACCTCGACGGACTACACATTCTGAGTCTGACACATTACCGCTACACCACACTTGGAAGACGAGGTCTGGCCTACGTTTTCTTCATCTTATGACTAATTCCGGTTGCCAATATTTTTATTTTCTAGTTTAGAAACGCAGATTTTAGGCTATTCGTGCTTACGAGACGCTAACAGAAGACTGTTACTTTCTTTGTTATGTGCTGCCTAGGATCAGTAGGTCTATCTGGCACGTAACCGCAGATGTGTTGCGGCAATCGCAGACTCGCTAAGCGATTATTCATACCTATGTAGAAAAAATCGTGTATCTGAAGTGCTCACTGAACACTTTAGTTTACGTCACCCGTTTGGAAATATTTTCTGTCCTCCTCGTTTACGTTCCGCGTACTACAGCCGGAGTTGTTCACTATACACGATTTTATTTTCGCCTCATGGGCGCCGCCATCTTGGACTGATAAGTGATCGTTTTGCCGGTTTTCTATGTCGTAATATGAAATGATCATGGTCATAAAACGTTGAGTGTACGAGCCCAAGCGTTTTCATGCGTCCGAGTTAGCCGTAGCACTGTTTGTTTATTTGATACGGATACAAAAGTGCAACTTTATCAGTCCCAGATGGCGGTGCTTGAGCGCGTCCGGAACTGACAATTAGGCTTAGGGCTGTACTTCCTGCGCCACAATCACTGTGAAGATCGTGGATATACAATTACGAAGAATCTAATAACCGTTAAAGTGTAGTTTCGATCATAACTGACACAAACGATGTCATATTTCCATCTTCGACCACACAAACCAGAAGCTAAAAGCTCCAAGATTTGGCGATGCAGCGGCTTTCTGCGGCACGAGCCCATATCCAAAGACTGACTGCTGAAGTAGGTTGATCTTGATTATTAGACTAATACTACTGCTATACTGTGTTGCGAATGATCAGTTCTTTCGATGCGGTTATATGAACTCCTTTGAGGACACTCGATCACACTTCAGAGAAAGCGCACGCGCGCGTGCTCGACAGATGATTGCTTTAGCGTACACAACTGGCAACTGGCAGCGCTGACGAACGCTCCCACGTTTAAATGCACATATATACCCTATAAAGTGGACGGAGGAATGACCGCCACCGTAGCTAGTGGTAGAGCATTGGACGTGCTATTTGAAGGTCGCAGGTTCGGTCCCTGCCGGTGGCAAGTTATCTTTTCGTCCACTTTCTTTCTTGACATTTATATTACAATTACTTCTAATAATATCCCTTATACTTTCCTATGCATCATTGTCTGTCAGTTCTCATTGATTCTAGCATTCACTGTCTTTAGTTGCCGAAGCTCCTTAATTCAGATGCTGAAGGAGACGAAAAACTCACAAGGTCCCTTATACATTCCCTTAAAAAACAACTCGAAGGCGAAAGCCATCGTCCTTTTCCTCTCAGACGTTTGTGTTGATGTTGCCCCGCCATCCTTCGAAAGTTCTCTGCACCTAACGCGGTTTCGCGCTGCCTGAAAGATCAGAATCACTTTACCTGCTTTTGAATTGCCTCCGTGATGCGACCAAGTTATTATGCGATGTGATGACGTCATCATGTGACGTCGCTGAGAAATAATCGTGACGTCATAATGATGTCACAAAATCTTGCGGTCTGTTATGTCATCACGTGATGATGATTTTTTGCATCACTTGTTCCAGGCGTCGCAGGACGCGAGAGACGCCGCTACGCGGGGCACCGACGGTCAAATGTCACGTTTGATAAGGCATGTAAGGCTTTCGCCTTAAAAATTCTTGAACACAGGGTGCCGTTAGAGCGAATGTTTCGACAAACGGTGTTGTCTTCTTCAAGGCTGCCTTTATTTTAGGAATTTCTAGCGCCGGTTATCACCGTGAAATTATGTTTGTCAGGTGGTGCTTACTTTTGACGACCACAATTCAGCGAAACATTTGCCTCCCCTCCTACTCTTTCAACGCAAATCGCCCACCTACACACCCCATGCTTTGTTTTTTTTTACTGACTGTTTTTTTTCCTTTTGATTAGCCCCATTTAGCACACTGGACCCTTCATCTCCCACATCTCCAACCCCGCTTTCGCAGCTGCCCTATTCTCCTCTTTTTGCTCGGGTTGGAGGAGGCAGTTCGAAGCATTTGCATGCACGCGCTAAGGTACGCAGCTTCAGCCGGATCATTCCATGCGAAACGTCCCAGGCAGGGAGCATAGGCAGAATTTTTTAGGGGGCTAAGCTCCTCAGGGTGTGGAGTCCTTTCATTCCTTTCATTTTTCAATCGAGTAAGTCGATAAATAAATATATACAAGTAAAGGCAATGAAAAACTTAAGATAATGGATAGCTGAGCTAGTTTATAGGTATTCATGTTAAAGGGGCCCTGCAACACTTTTTGAGCATGGTCAGAAAACGCTGGCGAATAGTCGAGGCTCCCGAGAACACGCGAGCCAAATATTATAGCGCAGCACGCGGCCTGGAATTCACAATAAATTCTCAAAGTCAGCTAAAAATTGCTTTCTCTTCTCTCGACAAATGACGCTGCAAGCTCAAAAATCACTCGTCACGGCCATTGTATCAGCCATTGGCTGATTTGAGCATGGCGCGCTCGGTAGTTACTCGGGCTACCGCGGGAGGTCGCGACTTGTCCACGCGTGCGCGCGCGCTATCGCCCTGGGAAGCCGCGTATTCGATGAAAAAGAAAGAGAAAAAAGTGCTCAAGGTCACGAGGAGCGCGTGACGTATTTTCTTCCCCCGTGCCATCCCTCCCTGCTTAGCTTCCGGCGCTTTCGTCAAGACTAGAGAAGAGAGAATGCAATCGCAGCGTGCGACAAATCTTTGTAACTCCACTCGTACTGTAGGATTCTAAAAATTTTTGGCATTCGATATGCGACATTTCCGGCCACTATTCGGCACTATTCGATTCGAGATGAAATTGCACTATTCGCACACCCCTACTACACGTTGCTATCACATTCACCTCTTCGACCTTTAGGGAAACATTTTGTTTTTCCAAAAGTCGAGGGACAAATTGATCTCCCCACCAACTCTTGAATCTTCAATCTACTCCCCCCCCCTCCCCCCGCGCCGCGCCGCCGCCCATCCGATGAACCCCGCGCCGTTGACGCGCCGCCGCCGGAGGTGGAAACACCGGTGCGCCGCCGCCGACGATTTAGGGACCGGCGCACAGGTCTATCGACAACGCACAGGAGAAATCTCCCACCGGCACAACCTTGCAGGTCAAGATCCAGTGCCTATATATACGGGGTGGCCAGTGAACGGTTGTGCAGGGCGAGCTGTCGGTTTTTAAATGCGAAGCATTTCTTAGCGAACTTCGGCGACTTTGAGCGTATCTATCAATCTGTCTATCTAGCCGCCTACGATTTTGTGCTCTCCTGGCCGTATCGTTAACGGGATTTATACCCAAAATTGGTATGGCATAACATGACTCTATGACAAACATGATTGACTGGTCATATCATAAAAATCATGACTAACTTGTCATGAAAAGTATGATTTACACGCCATGGCCATAGTGCTCCTGAGGCCGTTTTCTTAATTTGATATATCCAGAAATTGGTACGATGAGACATTTCTGCATGACCAACATAAATGATAGGTGGTAATGTGAAAATCATGACCTGCATGTCATGTACAACATGATTTACATGCCACGCTCATGGTGCCCTGACGGACCGTTTCGCTAGCTTGATATACACCAAATTTGGTATTGCGTGAAGTGACTGTATGAGGAACAGAAATGCCAAGTGGTCATATGGAAAGTCATGACATGTCATGTGCAACATGACTTGCATACCACGCTCATGGCACGCTCGCGGCCGTTTCGCTAGCTTGATATACACCAAATTTGGTATTGAGTGACGTGACTGTATGACGAGCATAAAACAAGTGATAATATGGAAATCATGACATCTCATGTGCAACATGACTTGCATGCCACGCTCATGACACTCTCGTGGCCGTTTCGCTAGCTTGATATAAGTACACCAAATTTCCTACTGAGTGACGTGACTGTATGACGAGCATAAATGACAAGTGGTAATATGGAAATCCATGATATGTCATGTGCAACATGAATTGCATCCTACGCTCATGGTACTCCCGTGGACCGTTTCGCTAGCTTGATATACACCAAATTTGGTATTGAGTGACGTGATTGTATGACGAGCATAAATGACAAGTGGTAATATGGAAATCATAACATGTCATGTGCAACATGACTTGTGCATGCCACGCTCATGACACTCGGTGCCGTTTCGCTAGCTTCTTGATGTACAAAAAAATTTGGTATTGAGTGACGGGACTGTATGACGAGCATAAATGACAAGTGGTAATATAAAAATCATGACATGTCATGGGCAACATGACTTGCATGCCACGCTCATGACACTCTCGTGGCCGTTTCACTAGCTTGATATACACCAAATTTTTAAGGCGAAAGCCTTTAATATCTCATGCTTACGTCCGTCCGTCTGTCCGTCCCACCAGCCGTGACTTGGCACGGTGCCAGGTGGGCGCCGGGGCGCGCAAACGGACGCCGGTCGCGTTGGACTCTACAGCGCTCGCGTTTTGCTTTCATAGCGTCGCTGTGCCTTGGCGTCTCTAATCATGCAAGGAGGGAGACGCGCGCATCACGTTTCATTCTTACCGACCCCGTCTCAGTGGGCACAGGCGTACGAGGAACACACTTGGGAATTGACAGTGTCCGTCAATTTAAACGCTGGAACGCGGATGGCGTCTGCACTATGCGCAAAGCGCAAGAACACGAACGCATGCGAAACAGAGTCAGATTGGTCACGCGTCTCGTTGCGATTCGAGGTAAAAAATTAAGCGAACATAAGTGGCAGGTGGTAACATGAAAATCATGGCATGCATGTCATCTACAATGCCATTTACATGCCACGCTCATGGTGCGCTTGCGTCCAGTTCGCTAGCTTTATATACACCAAAATATGCATTGCGCGACGTGACTGTATAATGAACGCAAATGACAGGTCCTAACATGTAAATAATGACATGCATATTATGTACAGCATGATTTGCTTCTTGCTGGCTGCTTCGCATTACACCGATTCCCACAGTGCGTGGGATCTGCCGGTTCTTTCAATCAAGAAACTCGCTAGCAGACGCTGCCTGCGTCGGCGTTGCGAGGCGAGAGAGGGGGATCGTAGGAAAGGAGAGAGGGGGAAGGGGACGCGCATGCGCAATGGGGGGTGTGGTCGCCGCGGGAGGAATGCCTAGAGGAAAGGGAGGGGTGAGGACGCGCATGCGCAGTGGGGGGTGCGGACGCCGCTGGGAGGGATGCTTAGAGGAGAGAGAGGGGGAGCGTAGGAGAGGAGGTGCGTGGAGAGGTTTTGGCGCATGCGCAGTCACGGGTGGTCACGCCGCACACCACCACCACCACCACCGGATTGACCTTCGCCATAGGATGCTTCACATCTATAAATCGAGGGAGGGGGGCGTGCCTGGTGTGCCACCCCCTGGCTACGTCACTGGTCCCAGACATTGCGCGCGATTCTTAAAAATCGTGGACAGTCATGCTTGCGCACTACTTGCCCTCTCACAGGATTTTTAAAAAAAAAATAAGTTTTTTGTCGTTAGCAATTGCTTGAATGCTGCCGTGGTGGGTGAAGCCTAGCTTGCTGAAAAGAATACCTCAAAAATGCAGTACAGCTCAAAGCGCCTAAATATCTGCTGCTTTCTAGGAAATGACTGGCGCTTTCTTATTCCCTTCCACTTGCGTCGGCTACTTTGCCTCGTGATATGATTTATGGTGAAGAAAAATGGCGCTTCTCTGTCCATCTTGACATTTTTTTTTAATTATGCGAAGTCTAAAAACACAACGCAAATGCATCATATGTATGCATAGTTGTCCGTAGATGCGGCGAAGAAGTGTGGAGGTTGAAGACCCAGTAGCCTGGAATAGTACGGGACACAAATATAGAAAAATGTGTGAAATGACTCGTGTTCAGGAACATGCAGATTGGAGATGCGGCCCAAGTAAAAATGCATGCTTGCACCCCCATTTGAAAGGGTATTCAAAAGAGGGTTACATCTCAAAATTTCATCGAAATGATTTCAGTTTTAAACAAGCAACAAATGTTTATGCTGAGCATCTGCGACGTCCCCGGGCGCCGGCCGTAACTAAGCTTCTCACCGGCGCGCGCGTTTTTGGGGCCACGGTAAGACGCGACAGCCACACGGGTGGTAAGATTGGATTCTGCTTTGTGTTTTCGGCACGTTTTGACACGCTTTAGTCGGCTTCAAGCAGTGTCCCCGACCCACTTCCAGATCGTGCGTTTAGAAGGACGATTGGTTTAGAAAAAAACCGGCAAATCCCACGCACTGTGGGAATCGGTGTAATGCGAAGCAGCCAGCAAGAAGCAAATCATGATGTACATAATATGCATGTCATTATTTACATGTTAGGACCTGTCATTTGCGTTCATTATACAGTCACGTCGCGCAATGCATATTTTGGTGTATATA
Source organism: Rhipicephalus appendiculatus (assembly GCA_030522465.1). Taxonomy (NCBI): domain Eukaryota; kingdom Metazoa; phylum Arthropoda; class Arachnida; order Ixodida; family Ixodidae; genus Rhipicephalus; species Rhipicephalus appendiculatus. The sequence goes on from JALIZH010031548.1 coordinate 7,321, forward strand.
AAGCTAGCGAACTGGACGCAAGCGCACCATGAGCGTGGCATGTAAATGGCATTGTAGATGACATGCATGCCAAGATTTTCATGTTACCACCTGCCACTTATGTTCGCTTAATTTTTTACCTCGAATCGCAACGAGACGCGCGATCAATCTGACTCTGTTTCGCATGCGTTCGTGTTCTTGCGCTTTGCGCATAGTGCAGACGCCATCCGCGTTCCAGCGTTTAAATTGACGGACACTGTCAATTCCCAAGTGTGTTCCTCGAACGCCTGTGCCCACTGAGACGGGGTCGGTAAAAATGAAACGTGATACGCGCGTCTCCCTCCTTGCATGATTAGAGACGCCGGGCACAGCGACGCTATGAAAGCAAAGCGCGAGCGCTGTAGAGTCCAACGCGACCGGCGTCCGTTTGCGCGCCCCGGCGCCCACATGGCACCGTGCTAAGTCACGGCTGGTGGGACGGACAGACGGACGGACGTAAGCATGAGATATTAAAGGCTTTCGCCTTAAAAATTTGGTGTATATCAAGCTAGTGAAACGGCCACGAGAGTGTCATGAGCGTGGCATGCAAGTCATGTTGCCCATGACATGTCATGATTTTTATATTACCACTTGTCATTTATGCTCGTCATACAGTCACGTCACTCAATACCAAATTTTTTTGTACACCAATCTAGCGAAACGGCCACGGGAGTACCATGAGCGTAGGATGCAAGTCATGTTGCACATGACATATTACCACTTGTCATTTATGCTCGTCATACAGTCACGTCACTCAGTAGGAAATTTGGTGTACTTATATCAAGCTAGCGAAACGGCCACGAGAGTGTCATGAGCGTGGCATGCAAGTCATGTTGCACATGAGATGTCATGATTTCCATATTATCCACTTGTTTTATGCTCGTCATACAGTCACGTCACTCAATACCAAATTTGGTGTATATCAAGCTAGCGAAACGGCCGCGAGCGTGCCATGAGCGTGGTATGCAAGTCATGTTGCACATGACATGTCATGACTTCCATATGACCACTTGGCATTTCTGTTCCTCATACAGTCACTTCACGCAATACCAAATTTGGTGTATATCAAGCTAGCGAAACGGTCGTCAGGGCACCATGAGCGTGGCATGTAAATCATGTTGTACATGACATGCAGGTCATGATTTTCACATTACCACCTATCATTTATGTTGGTCATGCAGAAATGTCTCATCGTACCAATTTCTGGATATATCAAGTTAAGAAAACGGCCTCAGGAGCACTATGGCCATGGCGTGTAAATCATACTTTTCATGACAAGTTAGTCATGATTTTTATGATATGACCAGTCAATCATGTTTGTCATACAGTCATGTTATGCCACACCAATTTTGGTATAAACCCCATTAACGATACGGCCAGGAGAGCACAAAGTCGTAGGCGGCTAGATAGATAGATAGATAGATACGCTCAAAGTCGCCGAAGATCGCTAAGAAATGCTTCGCATGTAATATACTGTTACGTAATAAAAGTACGTAACGGACACTGGGTATACCTTTCTTGATATATTTCATTAGCAGCTCGCTTAAACGTTACTTGCATCAATCGTGCCTCGCAAATAATGCAGATTTGGTTTCTCATGCTTGGGGCTTCGGCAGAGGTGAACATCGCTTCGGTGATCGTGTCCCTCACCGCGCACGCTATCTGCGGGTCATCTTTCGGCTACATCCCTTGGAATCACGTAAGATAAGCATTGACAAAGGTGAGCACACAGTTTCTTCGTCGTACTTTGACGAAGCACACCGCTTCTTCGTCATATTTGCAAAACTACTGTAGGAGGGCAAATATTGTGCTAAAATGAGTGTGTACATCGTTGAACAGCAGAGCTGCTTAAGCCGGGCGTAGTGAGTCGGCTGAATCCGAAATCTATTAACATCACGAACCAGCAGGCTTTCTTTTCCCGAGCGCGGTAGGTGCTCCAGAGGTAAGCTAGCCAGAGATGGAGCGCTATCACGCTAACCAATGGTTCCACGGACATTCCAGAGCGCGGGAGGCGTTGCAGAGATAAGCTAGCCAGAGACGCAGTGCTACGACGCTCACCAACGCGAGCTAGAAGTGAAGCTTAGTTTAGCTTGTGGGCATACTTTGGTGAACATGGGAAAATACTGGGACGAAGCATGTTTAAGGATGGGGAATGAGAGATAAACATTGTCCAGCTTTGTATAGCATAACCATGGAAGATGAACGTAAAAGCCTGATATGACTAGTCGAACTTAGCCAAACTTGACATAGCAAAACCTGGCAAAACTATGGCAAAACTACAGCAAAACGTTGGAAACACCACCGAATAACAGAAAATACAGCTCCTCAGTGCCTTTAGCCTTGCTACACTTTTGCATCTTAGCAAGCGAAACCGAACAAACTCACAAGAATGAGACTCGCAAACAGGACGGACGCTAGACATCAACTGCAGTTGATGTCTAACGGTTGTCATGTTTACGTGTGTCTTTCTTCTGTGTTTGTTCCGTTTCGCTTGCTAAGATGCGAAAGTTTAACACCCACGAATTAGACCAAATTTGTGCGTTGAATGCTATAGCCTTGCAACAGCAACGCCATGCAAAGCTAGCCGCAACCATTTTTCAGAAACATATCTGAGATGGTCGAGCGCAATGTCACGGGACATTCGGCATAGAATGACACAGCTTTAAAGAAGACAGGACCGCGTGTCGAAATGCTCGCTCCAGCGACACCCTGTGTTCACAAATTTTAGATGCCAAGCAGCTCTGACTAGGCAGTGTAACGCTGTACCTCCGTCCGTGCCTCCGTACGAACGCGCCGCAACGCGCTCCCCTCGCCGCAGGTGTTGGAGCGGTGCCAAATAGGTCACGCCTCAGCTGCGCGTTTGACGTCACGCTCCCCTCGCAGTGCGCGCTGACGTCACTCTCTCCCTCGCCTGCCGCGCGCTCGCCGCAGCGCCCGCAGCTGCCGCCTGACGCGCGCCTATCGCACGCGTTGAAACATGTCTGTACGTGTCACCGCTCTCTCGCTTCACCCTCTCCACCGCTCCCATGCGCAACGCTGCTGCTTCGCATCCCATCAGGGTTCCCTCTGGGAAGATGGCGTAAATTTTTCGTCTCTTCCAGCGAACTTCTACCTTTTTCAGATGCCGAAGACGCACACGCCCGCAATGCTCTGAGGTGTCAGCTTAACTACCCGGAATTTTCCATTGGGTGAAGGAAGTCTCTGGATTATTCTGCTCGTAGCTTCCATTGTTTGCTGCAAATCAAAGGTATGCACAAAGAAGAACCCGATTTGAATAACATTATGCTGCAAGTGGCGGACAATAGAAAAGTATAAACGTCCCATTTCCGCCACAAGGGCGAAGCAGGGAATGCGATCGCAAGAAAGTGGAATGTTGCACGGAACAAGGCTAGCAGCTGACTCATTTTGCAACCGACGACGTAACATAACAGAATGGTGGGCTAAGGGAACGCAAGTGTGCAACAGTTGTACGTTCACAGATTTGGTTCATTAGGCTGCATCGAAAAGCTCTCCAGTTCATCACACCAGTCTGACGGCTGATGAGATTATTGCGCTCGCTGGGTTGACTTGCAATGATCGGAGAATGGTCTGTTTCACGCGTTTCCAGATAAGTTGTCCACCTCACATCATACAGCAGGTTTCGACAACTCAGAATATCATCCACGCAGCTTAAATAATTGTATCCGCGTGAGGACATGCTGGTGAACTGTCGTTTAAAACAGTCAGGTTAGATTTGTCTATTGCGCATTTGACAACGTTACCAAGTGCACCACTTCCCCGGATCACGTTTTGGGCATTGCAATAGACCATTTTCAAGCAATTCCAGAACCCACAATGGGCGCGCGAAGCACTATGGGAAAAGTGTGTACGTCGAGCCGGTCGAGCGCGCCGGCTGTTTTCCGTCGCCCGCTGCTCGTTGGCGCCGTGGGAACACCAAACGAAAAAAAAAACGCATCACCGCTTGTTGGCTATTTAATATTACATCTTAAATACTATACATGTCTGAACGCACCTGCATGTATCTCTACGCATGAAATGTAGGGAAGCGACGTGGCGTGAGGGCTGTGTTTGCCGCCACAAATAAGATTAGTCGCATTTATTCCGTAGTGCACAAAAGGTCGCAAGAGTCTGCAGTGAGCAAAACAAAATATGCTCAGAGGCATTTCAATTGTTTTCTAAGTTGTTGTGTAGGAGTCAAACGCAAATTTCTCTTTTGTCCAGATGTACATCGGCCAGACTGGTTCATGTATGAACACGTGCCCCAGCGAGCATCGAAATTCATTGAATGGAGTCGTCTCATCTCGCCTCGCTATGTCAGTCATGCAAATGTAATCGAATCTTTGAAAGCCCAGTAATTTTGTACCATTAACCTAATTAGACAACGCGAGAAATTGCGGAGGTATATCATGTCACAAATAGCACCGCACTTTGTGTAAGTCGACCTTCGCGGTTGTTATAAGACAAGTAATTCGACTTTATTAATCGACTGTACTTTTTAAATGCGAATGCATTTCTTAGTCGGGCTATGTCAGGTGCATCCGGCGGCGTCCGCGGAGGAGGAGGAGGAGGATAGGTTGAGGAGGTGTCCGCACGCCGGCAGGTGTTATCTCCCCGCTCTCACTCCCTCTCCCATAGCAACAGCTGCGGGTGCGCGCGCTTATCCTCGCCCCTAGCAAGCGGAGCATGTGGTGCAAGAGAGTGTAGGAGAGGGTAGGTGCAGTGCCTTGCCGCTCCTTCTCTCGCCGTTCGCTCTCTCTACTCCCTGCGCCCCACTCTCCCGTCAACTCGCGCCTCACTCTCGACCGTTCGCTGGCTGAGCGCTTCTCAAGGCGATGGCAGAAGTCGGTGTCGGCGCAAGAAATGCATTCGCATTTCCTCACAATTCCCTTCGGGGAGGTGGGGGCATTTTTTTTGTGCCTCTTTATGACATGCACGCTGCATATTTGTAGATGTCTTATTTTCGTTTTTTTTTTTTTTTCACGCGTGCAATAAACTTTCAGTTGTGAGTGAGCACTAGATGGTGGGTTTATTCCCTTCCTTGTCCAGCTTTTTTTTTCTTCTGTGTTTCGCTGGAAGTATTATTTCAAAATGTAGTTATAGTGCCAACGAAGGTTAGTAGACACTTATCGTTCGTCACATATATGGTGCGAGCGACGCGCACGCTGTTTAGTGAATGTATCTTATTGGATGTGAAGCATCTTATGGCGAAGCTTAATCCGGTGGTGGTGGTGGTGGTGGTGTGCCGCGTGACCACCCTTACTGCGCATGCGCAAACCCTTTCAAAAAAATAAAAATAAAAAAAACTCCTCTCCCCCACTTTCTCCTCTAGGCATCCCTCCCCGCCGCAACCACACCCTCATTGCGCATGCGCCTCCCCTCCTCTCTCCCCTCCTACGCTCCCCCCTTCTCCTCTAGGCATCGCTGCCCGCGGCGTCCACACTCCCACTGCGCATGCGCGTCCCCACCCCCCTCTCTCTCCCCTCCTACGCTCCCCCCCTCTCTCGCCTCGCGAAGCCGACGCAGGCAGCGTCTGCTAGCGAGTTTCTTGGTTGAAAAAACCGACTGCTCGCGCTGCACAACCGTTCACTGGCCACCCCGTATATATGGCACTGGATCTTGACCTGCAAGGTGGTGCCGGTGGGAGATTTCTCCTGTGCGTTGTTGAACAATAAAAATTCGCAGTGTGCGCGTTAACAAAAGCGGACTGCGGGTCTCTGTGTCCAGTCGGAGTCTTCGGTCTCTCATTGCCCATTAGCAGCGATTGGCATGTTCCAGTAGGAAACACCGCTCCATCACTGCGTGCTTTGCGCCTCCCCAGTTTTCTCTCCTGCGCAACGCTGCGATGAGCGCCAGCGTCAACGCCACCGCCAGTGTAAGCGTTAGCGCCCGCTGCTTCACATCTACATGGTTCCCTTTAGCGGGAGATCGTGTAATTTTTTTTTATAGATGCCGACTATAATTTTTACTGTACTCTTTAAAAATTTGGCCGCTTATCTGCGTCCTTCGCTGCAAATGTCGTCGAAAGACGATAGTCTTCTGCCGGCCGTACTACTATGTTTTGCCTTGCCTCAGACAGCGCCTCCTCTATGTTGAATCGGCCGCATCTGGCTGGCATTGATAAAATAGAGGAGGCGCGGTGCTAGGGAGCCTACATGACCAAAACGGTCGGTCATGTAGGCTCCCCTACGCGGCGCGAGATATGGAAGCTATCTGGCAGTCACGTCGGGAAACATGAGAGTGTGCAGAACCCAGGGCCACCTGCCAGCGGCTGCACCATATCGTCGGCTGAGGGCTTTTTCGTGCATAGCGTCGCAGCTCGTGCATAGCGTCGCATTCTCAGCGCAGCCTAAGAAACACTCGGGTCTTTAGAATTACGTATCTATGTATTTTCTTATAAACGAACTGACCACCTAATATTTACGCATTCACTTTGCACCTCAGGTATGCGTAATATTTGCTTTTTGATTGACAATGTTCAGAAGTATGAATGCAGACACCAGTTCAAGATGGCTGGGCGTTCAGCAAGTGGTTAAACTATGACCGAGTTGCTGAACCGTTTGACAGATAGATAGATAGAAAGACAGACAGACCAAAATTTTTGCCTAGAAGTATCCTAAAAAAAAGACTATCGTCTTTAAAATCAGAACCTCACGTTGTACTCGTCGACACTGTCGATGGACAATGGTTTCAAATGCATCCGCGAATCTAAGACCACTCGTGCGCTTCATAAGCAACCGAGTTGTAGGTCTTTTTAGATGTGAAGCATCTTATGGCGAAGCTTAATCCGGTGGTGGCGGTGGTGGTGGTGGTGTGCCGCGTGACCACCCTTACTGCGCATGCGCAAACCCTTTCAAAAAAATAAAAATAAAAAAAATCTCCTCTCCCCCTCTCTCTCCTCTAGGCATCCCTCCCCGCGGCAACCACACCCTCACTGCGCATGCGCCTCCCCTCCTCTCTCCCCTCCTACGCTCCCCCCTCTCTCCTCTAGGCATCCCTGCCCGCGGCGTCCACACTACCACTGCGCATGCGCGTCCCCCCCCCTTCTCTCTCCTCTCTTACGTTCCCCCCCTCTCTCGCCTCGCGTCGCCGACACAGGCAGCGTCTGCTAGCGAGTTTCTTGGTTGAAAAAACCGACTGCTCGCGCTGCACAACCGTTCACTGGCCACCCCGTATATATGGCAATGGATCTTGACCTGCAATGTGGTGCCGGTGGGAGATTTCTCCTGTGCGTTGTTGAACAATAAAAATTCGCAGTGTGCGCGTTAACTAAAAGCGGACTGCGGGTCTCTGTGTCCAGTCGGGGTCTTCTGTCTCTCATTGCCCATTAGCAGCGATTGGCATGTTCCAATAGGAAACACCGCTCCATCACTGCGTGCTTTGCGCCTCGCCAGTTTTCTCTCCTGCGCAACGCTGCGATGAGTGCCAGCGTCAACGCCGCCGCCAGTGTAAGCGTTAGCGCCCGCTGCTTCACATCTACACATGGTTCCCTTTAGCGGGGGATTGTAATTTTTTTTTATTTCATTTTTGCCGTAAGGCACTGGCGCAAAGGAAAAAAAGGGTGCCGCTTCTGAGCAGCTCAGCTGATTCTACAGTGGCACCGATGGAAATCGTCGAGCGGCCCTCAGCTAAACACTGAAGTTCGTGATTGAATTACACAGCAATATGTTGCACCTTGCCAAATTCACGGTGTCTAAGAAGTCCTCGTACGGCGCAAGCGGAGGAAAGGTAAAACGTGAGGCCCGCGCGCTCGTCGCGGCGGCGTACACACTTTTCCCATGAGTGCTTGCGCGCCCGCTGGTGGCGCTGGTGTGCTTGAAAATGTTCTATTGCAATCAGCGCTCATAAATACATTAGAACTGGCTTTTTAAACTATATTCACAAGCGCTTCTTCTTAAATACAGATTGTGGGTTGTATCTACCAGTTAATCAGCACCATACATAGCTTTCCCAAATATATTTTAACGCGATTGCGTTAAAGAGCTAGCTTCGCAGAAATTCCGGTGTCGGCGTCTGTGTTAGAGTCGTTGGTTGTGAGCAGGGGTGTGCGAATAATGAAATTTAGAACGGAATCGAGTACAATCCGAACAGTGATAATAACGAGTCGAATACATATATATATCGAATACTATTCGAATAGTTTTCGAACAGTTTTCGAATAGTAAGGCAACCTTTTTGAAGACAGGCCTAGAATTCTACAACGTTTATTTCAGACAAATGTTCACAAACTTTTTGTTCGCCGTGGGGGAACACTGGTTATGGTTCTCCGCTTCTGACCCGAAGATCGCGGGTTCGATCCCGGCCGCGGCGGTCGCATTTCGACGGAGGCGAATTGGTCGAGGCCCGGTGTACTTAGATTTAGGTGCACGTTAAAGAACACCAGATGGTCGAAATTTCCGGATCTCTCCACTACGGCGTCTCTCATTATGATATCTTGGTTTTGGGACGTAAAACACAAGATGTTATTATTATGTTCACAAACTTTAACGAACTATCAATACCATTACGTTTTACCAACAAAAAATACCACAGTTTACAGCTTACATGTAAATTGATGTAAGCTGTTATACAGCAGCGACAGTGGTGTTCAAAATGTTTTTTTAACTGTCGGATGAATACAGTAGTTGCACCAGTATTCGAGGTGGTGCTTTGCTCGCGGCTTTTAAACGACACTAAGGCCTAAAGGTGAAATAACATTCAATTAATGAGCATCATGAATCTCATGATAATAATAGTGGATTGAGGGCATATTCGCTTCTGCGACACCGGAGTTTAAAGGAACCCTGACACCAAATTTGGAAACTCGAGATGCTTGTGTTGTTTGAGACTCCTGCATGCGGGCACACTTCTGACCGATTATTAGGGACGATCGTTGCCTGTAAGATATTTTAATTTGGTTTTAAAGTAAAGTCAGTGCTCATCCGAGTATTCAGGTGCAATCGGCATTTTCTGTGATTTGACGTAGACAGAGGCTCCCCTCGTGACGTTGCAGAGGTCAAGCAAGTATTGTCGATGTCGGAGAATATTTTCGGGGCGCGCACAATACCCCGACTGGCACCCGGTGAGGACTATTGTTTGTCACCCCTCTCGCTTTGTTGTCGGGCTGCTTTCAAGGTGGTTTTGGCTGCTCACGCCAGGAATGTTTTTTTCTTTTTCCTGAGGGGGACACGCTCAAGCACCCACATCGTTTCATTCTTCACCGCCCGCGGGTCCCCCCTGTTTGAAAACGGTGCAGCGTCACCGAAGCTTGAGCGCATGTAACCCCAGGCGCTGCCCCGCTGTGGGGCGCTAGTTTCTTATGGTATTTAGGCGGGCTGTTCGAACTGAAACAAAATCATTCTAAATTAATGACGCTAGCATTAATCATACGATGCGTTAGAGCGTTTACGATTCAATTTCGGCATTACCAGACGCAAAGCTACAAATTACTGTAAAAAAGTTGCAAACAGAACTTTCGCTGTCAGGGGTCCTTTAACGGGGCCCTGCAACACATTTTTGAGTTTAACGGAAAAGTCTCACTAGTAGCGCATGATGCTTCACAAATCCCACGTCGCGAAAATTCTAAATGCGGAGCACATTAGGGCGCAGGCTGTCGTATGCTGTCGTCGTCGGTTGGAGTAACGCAGGCAAAACCACATATACTAGCCCAGCCAGTAGTAGCATACTGAGCGCGCGCTCACGCAAAAGAGAAGTCTTCCTCTGCTTGTTTTTCGAGCGCCTTGATGATTAAATTAACGCGTCTTGTTCCTCTTGTTCTTCGAGCGCCTTGATCATGATATTAACGCAGGCAACACCACAAATAAAATAGCCAATTGTAGCGTATTGAGTGGGCGTTGGCGCCAATGAGAAGTCTTCTTCCTCTCGTTCTTCGAGCGCCTTGATGATGACATTAAGTGTGGACATTGCTACTATGGCTAAGGAAACACGACAACACAAACCCCGTATAATAACTGAAAAAAAGGAAGCATGCGAGAAATATAAAGACAGAGAAAGAAAGGCAAAAAAAAAAGGAACGAAATGGAAATATATAGAATTAAAGAGAAAAAAAACACAGAAAAACTGCAAAAGAGAACAAGAAAGAAAGGGGAGAAGAACTAAAGAGGAAACTGAAGGGGAAACAAAGAAGGCTGCCCAGCTCCGCACTTCCCTCAGTCTTGACACCACTTGGCCGAAGCTGCCTTAATTTTTTTAGAATTCGTCAAGTACGCGCGGAGTTACAGTGATTTGTCGCACGCTTCAAACAATAGTATATGCCTCCTTTCTTACCAGCAAGAAGCTGAAAACTACTCAGGGAGGGGGATGACCAGGGGGCAAAAAGACGCGTCCCTTCGCCAGCGCTGTCATTACCTTGAGCACTTTCTTTTCTTTTTTTCTTCCAGCGTACTGCTTACTTTCAGCGTGATGACGAGCACGCGAGCGGGTACGTGGCGGCATGCCGCGGCGGCCACTGTAATTACGCAACTCACGATGCTCAAATCAGGTCAATGGCCGTAGAATTGGGGTATATGACGCAGTACTTTGGTTATATGGGATCATTTGCAGAGAGAAGAGGAGGTGATTTTTAGCTGATTTTGAGAGTGTTGCAAGTGTTTCAGGTGTGCAGGTGCTCGTTGAACATTCCAAACGCGTAGTGCATACTTTGGCAATTTGCAAAAGTAAGATTTATGACATAGTCGGCATTTCCAATTGCCAGTATCCGCGATGCGCAGCGCCTATAGGGGCGCCACTGAAAGCCGCGTAGCGGCGGCCGTCGGAACCGCAAGCGGGCCGCGTAGCAGACGCCTCCTTTCACTGCAAGCAAGCATGACGGAAGTGCGCGCGTGTGATTTGCCGCTTTTGCGCGTCCCAAATTATTACTTTTGCGGCGATAGTGTGCGCAAAGGAGCCGCACTTTATAATAGTGAACCAACGCGTGAACCAACGTTTTTTCTCGACACAGTAGCTTCGTTTACGTGCCATGTGTTTATATGGTAGATTTTGAGGAAGCTAGTCGCACCGGCGCATGGATTTCAGGGGTGTGGCCACGCGAAGGGTGAGCGTTGGTAAAACTTTGAAACTAGCACGATAAACCTGTGAAAAAATATCTCGGCAGCTTGCGCTAGTGGCGCAAGGGTTTCCTATTAGCATTGTTATAATCGGCAAGGAGGCCTGCAAGGGTCGCTCATCGGCATGCCTTCCAAAGGCAGTCCGCGTCCAGCAGGAACGCAAGAGGTGTTCTTGTGCGCTGCAGGGAACGCGCATCGGCGTTGCTGGTACACGCAGTCCGCGTCCTGTGAAAAGAATTGACGAGACACGCGTGCACGGACGGATATAAAAGGAGCGCATCGAGAGTGCGCTCGTGGCCTCTTGTCGCTTGCGAACTCTTCTCATGTAAAGGCGCGTCTCTACGCCTAGTTTGTTTACTCTTGTAAATATGTAAATAAACGTGCCTTTTTTTTTAAGCAAGAAGCCTCGCAAGAGTTTTTTTGCCGGGGCCTGGCTGGCAGCCTGTACCCCCTCCTCGGTCACATCAGCATAAAGTCATGTTACGAGGCATTCAAAAGGAGGTTGAATCGGTTGAATGTCCTGTCAAAAGACTTCAATGCGCACAGGTGCCATGTTTTAGAGCCAATATGCGTAGAGTTAAGGCGAGCGCACAGCGAACATTCTGCACCGGTGATCGCATTCCAGCGCCATCAATAGGTAGAATGCAGCCGATTTCGTGCAGCCCACGTGTGATTCCACGGAGCTTTTATAAAGGAGCCGTCACCTGCCCACATTCTCTGGCATTGGGCTTCGCGCCATTCGTTTTTCAAGAGAGCCTAGGCATCGCGTCTTATCAGTAATAAGAACTTCATGTGCATTGTAGCGTCTACAATGCAGGTGAGGCGACCAAGTGTAAACGTAGTAGCGTTCGCTGAAGACGTAGCGAGATAAACGGAGAAATAAAAACACGGTAATCGTTCTAACACTGTCGTAAAGAAAGCGCGATTGTTTAGCTTCTGCGTCGGACAGCCGCAATCCACCGCCTTCGCATCTCGCTCAAGAAATAGCACCGGAAACCTGTAGAAGGGCGTTTCTGGCGATTTTTTGTATGTGTTTGAGCAGCCGACAACGCGGCAGTAATTTTTCGACATCGCTGAAGCCCGACAGAGGCGTTAAATCACGATGAAAACACGTCCATCCGTGCACTCGCGTACACGTTCGCGGGAAAACTGCTCGCCCGAGCCCGCCTGCGCTTCCGAGCCGTGGCGGCAGATGGCGTCGTTGGCGCTTTGCGCATCGCCTATAGCCAAGCGCAGGGTATATAATTACCCTACATGTAGGGTATTTTCAGAATTTTTCGGCCAGCCTACTATACTAGGGTGGTAATACGATTATCTTATCAGGCGTAAAGTAATTTCCCCTTTTCGATCGTCATCGATCAGCAAAAAATGTAAACGAACGACACGACATCTCCGAGGGTGACATTGCTGGACAGATCCGACAACTACCTTTTTCTTTTAATGAAACTGGACCTGTAATGATTCACGTGTGACCAGCATGGAGCACAGACGAAGGATAAGACGTCATCCCACATCCCTGTGCAAGCATTATTGCTTTTCTTATGGATCATTTTCCCCCCCTCTCCGTCGTCTTCTACGCGTTCATTGTGTGGAGCGGCGTTTAAACTTGCGACTGCGGTCGGTTCCGTTTATTAAGGCGAAAGCCTTCGATGCTTCACCATACACGAAAAGTGACCATCGCCGTCAACGCCAGTGATGCAAAAATCATCATCATAGAATTCGTCACCTCATGACGTCATCGTGACGTCATATACTGCAAGAATTTCTGACGTCATCATGACGTCACTGTGACATCACATACTGTAACGTCAAATAATGACGTCATTACATGACATCGTCCCTAGGTCATACGGGGGCCAATCCAGGAGGCAGAAAGATTGCGATTCTTTCGATCCCGGTGCCAGTCAACAACGGCGCCAGGTGCAGAAATCTTTCGATGGCGGGGGGAATCAATACAATCTATTGAGGAAAAAAAAGCAGATAGATTTCGCCTTCGAGCCATGTTAGGGGGAATGCGTAAGAGACCATGCGAGTTTTTTCGATGCCACTGGGCGATTGGATGCAAACAGCGTCCACTTTATAACAGGGCGATTACCTGTGCTCCACCAAGCTCAAAATATTATTATTATTATTATTATTATTATTATTATTATTATTATTATTATTATTATTATTATTATTATTATTATTATTGAATTGAGCAATTTTCGACGTAGGGTAAAATGTAGGGTGATAAACAGTGGTGTATGGTAAAATAGGGTCGTTTTGGTATCTTCCAAAAAAATTACACCATCTCCCGCTAAAGGGAACCATGTGTAGATGCGAAGCAGCGGGCGCTAACGCTTACACTGACGGCGGCGTTCACGCTATCGCTCATCGCAGCGTTGCGCAGGAAAGAAACCTGGGGAGGCGCAAAGCACGCAGTGATGGACCGGTGTTTCCTACTGGAACATGCCAATCGCTGCTAATGGGCAATGAGAGACAGAACACTCCGACTGGACACAGACCCGCAGTCCGCTTTTAGTTAACGCGCACGCTGCGAATTTTTATTGTTCAACAGTGCACAGGAGAAATCTCCCACCGGCACTACCTTGCAGGTCAAGATCCAGTGCCATATATACGGGGTGTCCAGTGAACGGTTGTGCAGCGCGAGCAGTCGGTTTTTTCAACCAAGAAACTCGCTAGCAAACGCTGCCTGCGTCGGCGTCGCGAGGTGAGAGAGGGGGGAGCGTAGGAGGGGGAGAGAGGGGAGGGGAGGCGCATGCGCAGTGAGGGTGGGGTCGCCGCTGGGAGGGATGCATTCAGGAGAGAGAGGGGGGAGAGGAGGTTTTTTATTTTTTTGAATGGGTTTGCGCATGCGCAGTAAGTGTGGTCCGGACGCACACCACCACCACCATTACCACCACCGGATTGAACTTCGCCTTAAGCTGCTTCGCATCTAAAACTGGTTGGCAACACTGCTTCCCAACTGTACTTGCAGTAGGTAGTGCTCTAGTACACTCTAGCAGTAGCCATTCTAGGGTGGTTTCAAACGGTCGATATCACGCGCGCTAGCGTTCTTTCCCCTTGCGGCACGGTTAAAGGCTATGCGCACGGGGCCCGATTACGCCATCGCGTTCTACTCTTGAAGGCGCAGCTCAAGCGCCCTCCAAATCTTTTAGACGCGATAAACTCCGCAATGTCGTTTGGTATTTTGTTTATTTAATGAGATGGCAAGGCTGTTTATCGCACCTGTGTGCGATAAAGAGCCTAACATAATCTCCAAGACAAATGCTTCTTCTTGTCAAGGTGTCGCTCTCAGGAAAGCTCTCTCAAGGCAAGGCTAATTCAAGAAAGGTCTTCCTCTCGCAGTGCACGCCAATACTGGGGAAATTAGGACACGTAGAGAAGACAGAATATCTGTTTAAGGAAAGCAAAATGCCTAGTTTTAGACATGCCTACTGTGTTCATCGAAATTCGATGAAGCCAATGCTTACGAGACTGTTCCCACGTTCCATGTGCAAGTGTCTTATGTTTTAGGTAAATTATGCAGCTTTCCTAAACCAACCTATATAGTGGCAAAGTGTTTGCATCATGGTGGGTGGTATGTCATCAGCGTGCTTCACGTGATAAGCAGGAACAAAAAACAATTCAAGCAGGTTGACCAAACGTCGCAAAGGCTTGTTATTGTTAAACAGCGCAATAAGTGACATCATGTCGCAAGGCTTGGTCTCCATCGGTAAAAAAGAGGTCATACATATTTTCCTTCTGCCCTCCCCACCAAATGTCTTCCACAAAGTCTCTCCTTCTTTTAATAGCCCAGCTGTTGAAAGGGAACATGCAAGGTCACCCACCAAATTGCGGTTTTCCACGAAAAATAGAAGTAGAGGGTCTATTGTGCCCGTGCATATATGAAAATTGCCTGTGAAAGAATATTTCATTGCGGAATGAGCCCTAGAAGTGGCCGTTTACAAACCCCGCCCACTGCAGCCGATCCCCATTGCGCCATGGCGTGAGTGACGTCACGTGCTTCATGGAGTGGAGCCGTCGTCTTGGACCCAAGTTTAAGGCGCTGCAAAATGCTCAATTTTCAATGCCCAACACAAGCAAGCTGTAAGGGTAGGTACTCACTAGCGGCAAAAACGCGAGCGACACGCCGCGTGCGGCAAGCGTGCTCGCGGCAGGCGCGTGCGTTCGTGTTTCCATTCGCGTTTTACGCTACAAGGCAGTGATACCTGGAGTCTCGAGTTGTACAAGACTTCATGCTGCCGCGCCGCTTAAAACGCAAATGGGAACGGGAACGCACGCGCCTGCCGCGAGCGCGCTTGCCGAACGCAGCGTGTCGCGCGCGTTTTTGCCGCTAGTGAGTACGTACCCTTAGGGTACGTACTCACTAGCGGCAAAAACGAGAGCCACACGCCGCGTGCGGCAAGCGAGCTCGCGGCAGGCGCGTGCGTTCGTGTTTCCATTCGCGTTTTACGCTACAAAGCAGTTATACTTGCAGTGTCGAGTTGTATACGACTTCAAGAATTGCTGCCGCGCCACGCAAAACACGAATGGGAACGGGAACGCACGCGCCTGCCGCGAGCGCGCTTGCCGCACGCGGCGTGTCGCGCGCGTTTTTGCCGTTAGTGAGTACCTACCCTTATACTTTCATTGCACGCGCAGCTGACCACGACACAATATTGTTGGCTGGAATACAGACGCTCGCAAAACAAGCGGCTTGTTACGTCACGGCTCGTGACGTAATGCCAGACTCTCAGGCCGCTCGTGTGTGTATAGAAAGGCTCGTTGTAAATTAAGTGCTGAACCAAATGCGCTGCGATTTCGCCAGCTTGTTTGTGAACTCCCAAGGACTAACCTACATAACACAGATTATGAGCGAAAATTGGGTGTCATGGCCCCTTTACGCCGACTGTTAGTCCGAGCAGAAATAGATAGATAGATAGATAGATAGATAGATAGATAGATAGATAGATAGATAGATAGATAGATAGATAGATAGATAGATAGATAGATAGATAGATAGATAAAAAATTGGCCGCGTATCTGCGTGCTTCGCTGCAAACGTCGTCGAAAGACGATAGTCTTGTGCCGACTGCACTGCATGAGCGGCATGAGTACCACAATTTAATAGCTGGGCTAGCCGCTGGGCTCGTTTTTCGGACGTTTTCCGGGCACGCTTAGACGGACGCCGGCGTTTCTCCGCTGAAATTTGGTCGTCGGTCTTTTCTCTGCGTTCTCTGATCATGTCTTGTAGAGTGGGTCGTATTTCATCAAGCGGCCATATATGTTTTTGCCTTGCCTGAGACAGCGCTCTTCTACGATGAATCAGCCGCATCTGGCTGGCATTGATAAAACAGAAGAGGACGCCATCTACAGCGCTACCGGGGAACATCGGCTTGTGTTGAACTATGCTGCTGCCAGGTGGCAGCACCACAGCGTCGAAGTTAAATCACTGGGCGGAGACTTGTTTTGTACACAGCAGCGCATTTTCAGCGCCGCGTAATAAACACTAGGATCTTTATAATTACGTATCTATAGATTTTGTTTTAAAGGAACACTGTGAATAGTACTAAGGTATTGATGTTGTGCCTCAGGTATGCGTAATATTTGATTTTTAATTGCCCACGCTCACCCGTATGAACACATGCTTCTCGGTCAAGATTGGAGGTCGTAAGGCAGGGGGTTAAACTTTGGCCAGCTAGCTGAATCGTGCGACGTGCCGACAAACAGAGAGACAGACAGGCGGACAGACAGGCAGACCAAAATTTCTCCGTTTAGGTATCCCAAGAAAGACTATCGTCTTTAAAAAACTGTATTCAGGTCCTGAAGGAGTCTACCCCCGTTTCATAGGGGTAGGATCTCGGGCCGCTCCCACGTAGGGACGGGGAGGCCTAGCGTCACCGCCGCGTCATGGGCCTTCTGGACAGTCTTGAGTTGCTGTAGGAGGACCGGGATGGAGTGAAAGTCATTTTCAGAGAATTCTTCATGTTATCCCTTTAAAGAGGGGCACCTCCAGAGCATGTGGCTAAAATCACTGCGATCATGGCAGTCCGGACAAAGCGCTGACATGTCGGAGTAATGACTGTAAGTGAAGAGACTGGGGTATGTTCCCGTCTGAAGCATGCGAAGGGAGATTGCCTGTGGCCTAGATAACTTTTCGTGTGGCAGTGGAAAGGACCTACGGCCCACTTAGAACAGAAAATTTTCATCACCATGAATCGGCACGTGCTCTCTTCGAACTCTTCTTCGTCTTTCTCTTGTTCTTCATCTTCTGCTTAAAAAGCAGGAAATGAAAAGGAAGAGAAAGGGAGAAATAGAGACAAGGGGAAACGAAGGAAAGGCAAAAAGAGAAAGACGGAGGGAAGATAGGAAACCAAAGAAAGGGAGAGAAAGAAATAGAGAGATAATGAGATATAAAGAAAGAGGAAACGAGAAATAGACAGTGAGATAAAGGGAAGAGAACGAAAGATAGAAAGAGCGAGAAAGATGAAGGATTGCACAGTGATATAAAGAAATAGAACATGACAGAGACAAGAAATACATCGAAAAACATGACTGATATCTGCATCATAGGAATCCGTATAACAAGAAAGTGAAAAGTGTCTTCAGAGAAGTAGTGCTTTTTGTATAGTGATTTGAGAGTTTGTACAATGTGGATTGGATAGCACCGTTTGACTTGGATGCACGCACGTTGACGCCTAGTGGTATATGATGAGACAAGGTGCTGCGCAATGGACACAGGGACAAGGAAGTGAACAAGGACGGGCGCAGACTCGCGACTGGATTTTTATTGAAAAGCAAACGCATATTTATATGAAACAAACTGCAAATTCATCTATGCGCATGCGAGGAACCTGCTTTCACTATCGTACAATCTTATGGAGGTATCACTGACGCAACTGTCTCTTTTTTTTCCTGATGAAGAAAGCCTCGGCAAGCTCACGTGCCAACTGGTCCCGACTTCGCCTCAGGATTTTCGTTGACGCCAGCAAAGGCTGGCACGGTTTGCCACAATCTATATCCATATCTCCATCGGGACGACTAACGACAATGACCATTGTGGTAGTTGAAGTTTTAGAGGCGAAGCTCCTTAGGACATAGTCTTGCCTTCCGTTGTGGTCATGGTATAGAACCATTGCTATAGTCGAAATATATGTGAAACACAAAAAAGGTTTCACGTAGACATAGGCTAATTATAAGGTAAGAGATCGCTGTTCCCGGTGAAAATAACCTATCGGGAAGAGTATTGATGAGTTGATCTCTACTAAAATGTGCCTAGATGTTGAGGGTTCTCAAGGAAACCTCTAACACAAAGGCATACGTCGAGCACTATATGTCCCAACATATTGTTACGTCCACGGTAAGGGTTTGGGGGTTTATTGGAAGGCTAGGACGGCGAGCCCGCACAGGTCAAAGCTGCTTAGAGATCTTCTTCCTTCACTCTCCACGCTTCTTCTTCCTCCTCCTGGTCCGGCACATACGCCGCGTAATATTTCCCCCCCTCGCAGACGAAGCGCGCCGCGCGTTTCATGCAGCGTCTCGCCTACTAAAAGGTTTCAGGCGAGCGACATGAGTGACCTCTGTCTTGGTGGAGCGTCTCCCACTAGCTGTGAGGCGTGCGATACGATAGTCCACTGCACTTAGGCGGTCGAGGACAACGAACGGTCCGGTGTAGTGGGCGAGCAGTTTTTGGCACAAGCCACGCTTGCGCAAAGGCTTCCACACCAACACGAGGTCTCCCGGATCATAGGTGACGTGCCGGTGTCTGCTGTCGTAACGGACTTTTGATCTCTCTTGCGAGGCTATTGTGCGCAAACGGGCAAGGCGGCGAGCTTCTTCAGCGCGACAGAGAGTTTCTGCTAAAGGGAGTGGCGTCGGCTGTAAGTGGGCCTTGTCAATCATAGGTAAAAGTTTTGAGTCGGCTGAACAAGTATGGGCTGGTGCTCCACCTGGAGCTTCACTGAGGGCAGCCACGGTCGTCGGTGAGTATGCTTTGAACAAGGCAAGCTTCAGACCTCCTGGCAGAACCACTGACTCAGCCGAACAGTTTACCGTCCATAGTCCAGTACGCCCTTGAACGACCGACACTATGCAATGGGGCACCAATGTGTTCTTCTTAATACAACTGAGATGAAAAGGCTCCACCATCGCGTCAAACACGGTGCCATTATCTTCAAGGCGTGAAGAAGATGCGGGAACGCATACTGCAGAGAATGCCGGGACGACGGTATCTTCACTGACTCGGAGCACCCCGAGTTCTCTGTCCGAAGTCTCCAACAGTTCTCCAGGGACAGCATCGCATATGTATACCTCTCCATTTCTGCAATCGACAGTGGCACCACGCATTCGAAGGAAATCAATGCCCAAGATTATGTCGTGTGTGCTCCTTGGAAGAACAGTAAATTCTGTCGCGAACACTCGATCACTTAATGACACTTCCGCGGTACAAACACCAATGGGACACAGCGAGTTGCCACCAACGCCGCAGAATCTGGTCGCCTTTTCCGACAAAAACATCACCTTGCGTCCTAAACGGTGTTTAAAAGCAGCACTCATAATCGAAACAGTAGCACCAGTGTCCACCAAGGCCATTGTACGCACACCATCAACAAACACTTGCACTTTGTTCTTGAACATAAACACCGGTGGAGGTATCTCTTTTTGCAGCAAGTCACCAGCGACCTCACCCCCCATCGGCCGCGCTGTCTAGTTTTCCGGGTGTGGTGATGGTGAGCGGCGACCTGGCGAAGGAGACCGGCGCCGTCGCGGGGCTGGAGGTGGCGTCACACTTCGATCAGAAACGGGGGGACTGGTTGCGCAAGTGTCCATGCCAGAAGCTGCTACCGGGTCGTGAGTCGGTGGACCAGTGTCCTTGAAAAGGTGGCACACCAGGCTGCTGAGTCGAGGGTGGTGACCGTTCATAGCGTGGTATTCGCGAACGATCGCAATACCTCGATATGTGACCAGTCAGACCGCAGCTGTAGCAGACGGGCACAGGGCGAAATCGTCGCTGCTCTTCGAAGTGTTCAGGCACACTGGAACGTCGATGAAAATTTGCGTAAGGGCGACGCTCAACGAAATCACTCGTCGGCCGGCGGTAAGAGCGTTCGGAACGGAAACGCTGAGGGTACTGCGATCGCTGGTAAAACGCCGGACTTGACTGCTGAATAGGCCGGGATCCTGCAACCTCCGCTGCGTTGACGGACGGATGTTCGAAATCCGCAAGCTGCAGGGCAGCCGTGTCTTGTGGGGTATAGGACCGGGACGTGGCGGCAGCAGTTTCACGTGTCATTTCTCCATGTCTGAGCAACTCCTCCCGAACAATCTGACGGATGGTTGCCGAAAGGTCAACAGTTGACGCCGCTTCTAAACTGGCCACTGAGGTGACGTTTGCCAGACGACCGAACTTCGGCGCTATTCTCCGCTGCTTCAAAGTTTCGAACGTACGACAGTGCCGTATAACGTCAGACACGGAAGTCAGGTTTTCTCTGCTGATAAGGAAGTTATATACATCTTCGGCAATGCCCTTCAGCAAATGCCCCACCTTGTCTTCTTCGGACATGCTGGAATCGGCTTGCCTACACAGCCTCAAAATCTCTTCTGTGTATACGGTGCAGGTCTCACCGGGTAGCTGGGCTCTTTGTGCGAGAGTCTGCTCAGCGCGCTTCTTTTTTGCTGCTGAGTTGCCGAAGCACTTCTTGATCTCCTCAACAAAGCGTTCCCATGTCGTTAGTATTTCTTCATGGTTCTCGCACCACACGAGGGCAACATCAGTGAGGTAGAAAACCACGTGTGATAGTTGGGAGGCAGCATCCCATTTGTTGTACTGGCTTACCCGCTTGTAATGCTTCAGCCAGTCATCCACGTCTTCATTGGCCTTCCCTGAGAAGGGGCGCGGTTCCTTGAGGCGCGGCCAAGGAGTGCTGGTCGCGGGTTCCTGAGTGTCTCCGTCGTTGGACATGATGGGCAAGGAAGGAGGCAGGCCGGCGAGGCGACGACTTCGGCGAAGACCGAAAGGTAGTGGTTCCGTCGCTGGTTGTCTTACCCCGCACCTCCACCACTCTGTTACGTCCACGGTAAGGGTTTGGGGGTTTATTGGAAGGCTAGGACGGCGAGCCCGCACAGGTCAAAGCTGCTTAGAGATCTTCTTCCTTCACTCTCCACGCTTCTTCTTCCTCCTCCTGGTCCGGCACATACGCCGCGTAATAATATTATCGATATTAACCCTCTATTGCATGAATTATGAAAAAATGAATTGAAAAATTATTTGATCATTTTTTATCATTAACTACATGAAGAATAACATGTACAAAAAAATTTCAGATTTATTGCGACTGTATTAATGAAGATAGAGGTTTGTGCCAAATATGGCACACTATGCACATGGGCGAGCAAACTTGCTGCCATGGCTGAAAAACAAAATCTCACTGATTGCGGTCTTTTTAGCTTGATTTGTGGAATAGAGCAAAGCAATTGCTTCCTGTGTTCACGCATAATTGAACATTTTGGTTAGTGCATCTGAATGCCGACATCTACGTGCAAGATGGCCGCTTACGCGTTTGGCTCTTCGCATGGTGCCGCCTTGCTGTACTTTCCTGCCCGAATTTCCAACCGCTGACTTGTGGTTGTGAGCGTCAGTTGTCGACAAATCGTAAAAGCTAAATATCGCCGTGCACTGGTTAGACTTCACATAATTTTTTCGTGCACCCACGCCAATAATGTAACAGAAAATTGCCAGGTACTGCTGCTGACCCTCGATATTTTCGTGAAGCATATCAAAACCTACCGCCACAACTGAAATCTGGCAAAAACAAGCTGTGCTGCATGATCTCAGAGGATTTCTTTTTTGTTTGTATTTGCACTGTGCAACAAAACATAGATGGCATCATATTGCACATTTCGTCACTCACATGCATACTGTGCCAAATATGGCACATACCGATTTCCGACTATATACCGTAGTGGAAAACGGAATTGAGAAGAGCCTTAATGAGCATGAATTTTCAAAGCCACGAGATATGCCAAAATAATTTTTTCTTGTTTCTGCAACGAGAAAATGGTTGCAAGAAAAAATATAGCAGTCACTGTTGTTCATGATCCGAGCTTGCACGTGCACCGTGAAATCTATTTCATGTCTAGATTTCATACTGCTCTAGGGATGGCAGTGCTTTTTTTATATTTAGTGCACGTAACTCTAAGGATTACTCTAACTGTGTCACATTCTCCACTGGTTCTCTTGTGCCCGCTATAAAAAATGTTAATCGGTATGTGCCAAATATGGGACGCCATGCAATAGAGGGTTAAAATGGTATCTTGTCACCAGTAAAATGGTGGGTTCTTCGATTCACTTTCGAGTTATATCCTCCACTCCAGCAATTTTCTAAATCCTCCTTGAATTGCCTAAGACGACTGGAAGGCGAAATAAATTTACATTTCTATATACACTTTGACCCTTAATTTACATTATATGGGGCAACGCTCGAGTAACGTGCGGTTACTCAGCGATACCATACCCAGAGCTTCGCCCACTCGTCATCATTCACTTCGTGGAGATGCGTGGATTTTTAAACATAAAGCTGGACACAGCGTATTGTGAATTCCGCGCCAAGATGACATTTACAAGTACATAATAAACACTGGTACTCGATATGCACTTCTTCAAAGTGTCGTCAATTAAGGAGAGAAACGGCACTGTGGGAGCTCCCGAGTAATAGGGTGACCTATGCCTGTGATTTGCACACACTGCCACACTGCGCTTCAGAATCACGGGAGGTAGAGAATTCGTAGCTTGAGCCGCGAACGCGTGCAGGCGTTCCACGTCCCGCTGGCCTCTGTCTCGCTCCAGCAAGGCATGACATTCGGCCGTCGACATCGTTGCCTTTCTGCAGCGCTTACTGCAGCAGTTTTACTATAGTCGGTGCTATCGCACTCGAAGTAGTCGGCGGCGAAACACCTTTGGTGCATGTGGAAGCTGCACTACTCAGACAACGAGCCGTCACTCGCTAACACGAAGCTAAAGGCAAAGAACATAACTGTGTCTAGACTCTCCGATGCTAGCGCTGCCAGTGTCTTTTGTTGCTGTCGAGACGCCTTAACCATGGCCTCCGAGATATCGCACCGGCGAGCAATCTCGACGCCATGCTTTTACTGCGTCGTTGACGAATCTTTCTCTATCGGCGCTAGTAAGTGTCATGCCGCATTACTTCTCGTCACCACTCACAGACGGCGGCACCAACCAGCCCCGCCAACAGAGAGAACTGAGCGAGAGAAAATTTGTAAGATATATAATGCGTGTTTGTAAAGAGCCTTGCATCAGCCTCGGTAGCTCAGTCGGTACAGCGTCGGACGCTCGTCGTCGGTGGTTCGATTCCCCTACGGGTAAACTTTTCCTTACAGTTTCTTATTTCTCGTTTGGTAGCGTCCATTTTATCAACGTCATATCCGTGACGGAAATACTTCACTAGGTGGACCCCCAGCATAAAACACTTTCGTGTTTCACGAAAGTGTTTTATGCGAAAGTGTTTCGTGTTTCACGAATGTTTCACGAAAGTGAAACGTGTCTTCACAGAGGTAGTTGAGCGTTTATTGTGCATTGTTTCGCCACAAGGGCGAGTGAAGGAATGCCACAACAACAAATTGCAGTTTCACGCGAAGAACGGCAAACAGCTCAAAACTTGCAGCGCGCTACCTCAAGCAGAAAGGACGTAGAAAATTAGCATACACAGGACTAGCGCCGACTAACTGTCACAGCTCGACACTTAACGCACGCTGCTCAAACGCAAAGATAGACGCACGAAACGAACGCACAAGTATACACAGGACGAGCGCGAACAACTGTCACAATTGTTACTTCGTGTGTGAGCAGCGCGCTCCTCTCGTGAACGTGGCCGCTGCGGCGAGCGAAGTGACCTTTGTGCACTCTTTAACCATTGTAACTTCAAAGCAAACTTGCGGTGGAAGCACAAGACGTACAAAGCGCCGCAATCACGATATCAGCGCGCGCTCACGAGCGACCACGCCTTCTGGAGGCGCGCGCGGCGCGTGCTCTTCGCAACGATAGGGGCGACGACCTTTAAAGCGCGCCCTCCGCGCCACCTTCACGCCATCTTGCTAGTAATGTCGAAAACGCGCTGGAGTTGCGGAGCTCTGAGGACCGCTTATGGTATATGGTGTATATAAATAGCTCACCGTTAGTAAGTTGGAGAACGTACGCTCTGTGGCTTAGTGGTTTCGCGCCACGCGCTGCGGAGCGAGAAGTCGTAAGTTCGACGCCCGGCGACGGAATCCTTTTTTGTTTAGTTTTTTTCTATGCAATCTATTAGTTCATATTTTACTAATAGATTGCATAGAAAAAAACTAAACGAAAAAAGTTCCGTGACGGAAATACGTCACCAGAGCCGTGGTGGACACTGGCATAAAACACTTTCGTGTTAATAAAGAGAAAGAAAGAAGGCCGCCCAGCTCCGCACCTGTCATCAGGCTGGGCACCACTATGGCGAAGCTGAATTATTTTCTTTCTTTCTTTCTCTCTTGTTTTCCTTCTTTCTTTCTTTCTTTCTTTCTTTCTTTCTTTCTTTCTTTCTTTCTTTCTTTCTTTCCTTCGCTGTCTTTATTTCTCTCGTACGTACGCTTTTGTCCGCGGACTTCATCATATTTAATACACGAGTCCTGAGCCTTGGGGCTTGTTATATTTCTGTGGCACTTACCCGCTAGGCAACTGCAGACGACAATCCCCAGGGCCTAATTTACACCTCAAACAGTTCCGCTGTTAACCCTTTATTGACGAGACATTAAATAATTCAAAAAATCATTTATTTGTTATAGATTTGTACTTAATATAGGACTACAATGCACACTTTGCAAGCACAAAAATTTGCTACGTTTGCTTGCCGAGATCTAGCTTTGTTGCCTGTGGGCAACACTAGGCATGAGTCCGAAAGCATGCTTCACTGCATGACCCTACGGGTCAGTGTGGAACTTCTGGAGGCACTCTTTGCCTGGCGTGAAACAGAGATGTACATTGCACTTCCTGCACATTACCCGTGTGATACCTGTGCATTTTGGATATTTGCAGCGGCCTTTCTTTTGGGGAGAACGTTGGGAGGTGATCGACAGTGTCCAGCCTGATCTCCTTGCTCGGAACAAGAGCTGCTGGTCCACGCCGTTTCTTTGCCTGCAGTTCATTCTCCACTCTTGATGGGGCAAAAGGTCGCCTTCTGGAGGGTGTTGCTACCTTTCCTTGTTGCCTCAACGCGCACGCAATATCCGCTTTGAAGGAGAGGAGGGTCATTTGCTCTTTGCGTGGCACGTCAGCGGCGGTGGCATCTCGGCGGTATAGGAGCCAGCAGTTGACAACTACCACATCCAACAGATGAAAGAATAGCCGCCTGTACCATTTTTTCGATCTTAGTTGGATGCGGTAAAGTGCCACGAGCATGTCCATGAGGTCTACGCCACCCATAGATTCATTGTAAACCGCTACAATGGCAGGACGAGGCACGTTCACCGTTGTCCGTGTCTTTTTGTCAAAGCGCTTGACAGGTTGTTCCGGCGATGCAGAAGCAAATGAGGATAGTAGGGCCACGTGACGGTTGTCGAACCATTTCACAGCCCTCAAGCTCACTCCTTCAAACGTCGTTTCCATCTCAACATAGGAGCCACGGCCTTCGCGCTTTAGTTCTTTGTCGGATGGAAGCTTGCATCCTTTCAAACGAGCCTCCCGCACTGTGCCCACAGAACTGATGCCAACTTTTTTAGTACCACCTGCAAGTCCACACTACAAAACCAGTTGTCAAAGTACAGAATGTAGTTGAGGTCACGTGGCACTACACTCGCCATTCGGAAAACGATGTTGCCACTGGCGCCGATGTCTGGAAAACCCGGCTGGGGTAGAATCTTTCCTGTGTATACCTCAAAGTTGTACATGAGTCCGCACTCGTCACAGAGCAGGAAGAGTTTGTAGCCCCATTTCTTGGGCTTGTTTGGCAAGTATTGTTTCAGTGAGCTGCGGCCTTTGAAGGCGACTAGCTGCTCATCGACACACAGTTTTTGTGATTTCGGTAATTCACGGCATTTCGCAACCAGATGATCCAGTAGGGGCCTTACTTTGTAGAGCCTGTCGCGCTCTGGGTCATCCTTGTCGGGTTCCTCCAGGTTGTCGTTGAAATGCAGGGACTGCTTCAATTCCTCCCATCTGTCCCTCGTCATGGTGTCCGCAACTTGACCGATACGGAATCTCTCGGACCAGTACATCCGCGTTTGGGGCAGCTTCATAATGGACATAGTAAGCACTATTCCCATAAACTGTTCTAAATCATTGACAGTCATGGATGTGACTTTGTTGGGGTTCCTCTGAGCACTGTATAGTGATGACTGCTCACAGATGAGAGACAGGAAGTCCATGCCAAAAAATCTTCTGAAATAATCGATGGGGGACTCCACCGGCGATGGACACGGAGGCACATCTTTCCACTGTGGCATGGCACGACCAGCTGAGTCTTGGACAGCGCTCCATGTAGGGTGATTTTTCGAAGGCTTGGTAATCTCTTCAAGTTCATCGTCAATATCATCTCTGCTTGGGGTGCTAGACATCTCACCTTGGCAGTCCCCTGAGAGAGCTGTAAAAATTCAATAGAAAGTGAATGCGACATGAACCTAGAGCTAAAGAAAAAGCATGCAAAATTATAAAATGACATATCCATGTGAATTCGCAGTTACTGACACAAACTAAAAAAAAAGTCGGCTAGAGATGGCAGCGTCTCAAGCACGCGACGCTAACTTTTCATGGGCCGCGCAAACGGAGCACCAGACTACCGGGCGTCTCACGTACCTAACGGCGTCTGTCGACAGTAGCGTCCACGGCTTCACGAGGGCGCCGATACAACCAGAGAGGTTAGACGATATGATCAATGCACAGTGAAGGTTAGACGTTATATCTCCGAGTCCAAAGGTGGAAAAAAAAAACCGCGTTACTAGCCAAATACGCGAATTCCCCCCCCCCCCCCGTTGCTTTATCGCACCCGTTCTCGAGACGGAACAGTACTTGCATCTTGAATGCCTGAATACTTCTGGCTATTTCAATAATAAAAATGCTTACATGCCCGGGCTGAACCAGCATTTTCTGGTTCGTCGTCGCTCGATTCCAGGTCCGAGTCATCGCTGCATTCGGGGGGCACCTTTGCGGCTCTTTTACCGTAAAATGCACCCGGGTCCATAATTAGTGCCTAGTGATGGGTCCTTGTTTCCTGCACGATACCGTGCAGCGTTCATGCTAGCGTCGCAGACAAAATAGCACGCTCTGAGCAAAGTCACCACACCATTCACTGATCGGCACGAGAAACGCGGCGTAGTGCCTCGTGTTGCCTATGGGCAACAAACACGCGACGCGACGCTGTGGGCACAAATTTTGATTCACATTTGTATAAATCGACAGAGAGCAAGATACAGCGTTCTTCTAAACAACTGTGGAATGATAGAAAGAAAAAAAGAGTGCTTACCACGAAATTGGCGTTTGCAGGTTGACGTGGTGTCGTCTCACGCTGTGCAGCAATTCGCGCGCCAAACTTCTTTCTCTTCTTTCATGATTTTCGACTTGCTTCACGAGGGGGCGCCACATGTTCATGTAACATGGTTGTGGGCAGAGCTTGGGCAAAAAAGAAGCCCCCCGAAACCGAAACTCCGCGGGAAAAAAAAATATTTTCTGGTATGTTGCCTGTGGGCAACACTCGTCAATAAACGGTTAAAACAGACGGGGTCAGCTTAATATTGTCTTAATATTACCGCGAAGTAGTCGATGATTTGACGATGAATCGTATGGTCGCGACGAGGCATGAAGGAAAAACGAAATGAATGAACGCCGACCGGAATCAAAAGGCTTAAAACTGTAAAAAACGACGTTTAGCCATCTTTGCGGAAGCCGCAACGTCGTTTTACGAAAATTGAAACGTCGTTTTTTTTTTTTTTTTTTTTGTTTCCAGCCCTTTCAGTTTGGTCAGCGTAAATTTTTTTTTTTGTGTGTGTGTATTTTTGTTCTTTTCATATTAACGCGAAACTGCACGTGGCTAGGGGGAGACCGTAATTCGTCCGTCCTGTGTGAACAAAAATGCCTACAGAGCATCTGCCGCAGCAATTGGTCAGGCCCCACTACACGCAAATTGTTCACTAAAAATGAAGCAGAATTATTCGGGAAAAAAACCTATGTCACACAAAATTGGGCAAATCCCGGTACTCACCCCTGGTCCACTGAAAGGGGAGAAGGGGACTCGCGTGGGCGGCAAACACCTGTAAATATTTCTGAACAGATGCGACCAATAATTGAGAGTTTAATGAACCCTAGGATTAACCCAGAGGTAAACACGGCCGGGACGCACGTTTCAGCTTCACTAGTTAACCATCTTACAGAGCACTTGGGCGGTGATCGTTTATGTAACAGTTTCAAGCAAGATAAAATGCAAACATTCCTCAACCCGTACATTCAAAGGTAGCAGAGATTGAACTGTATGTTACGCACGTTCAGTGCCCACTAGCTCCTTAGATACCATTGGTTTATTGAGGAATTCGAAATTACACTTACACGAGTCGTGCCAGGTATGCACCATCAGCAACCGCTTTAGTGTGAGGCAAGTGCACGCCAAAGAGCATTCACCACGAAGTTTCTCATACCAGTCACAGGGAAAAACTGTGTACTCTAGAGGCACGCGCGAAAATAACTTGTTTTATGCGTACATTAACTGTGAGATTTCATAAGACGGTCGGGTAATGTGAAATAGGTTTACCAATGCATCGAGGGAATGTGTAGCAAGGTCAGTATCATCTCAGGAAACAAAACGAATAAAAGAGGATGAATTCATTAAAAACACTGGGAAAATATTCGATAAATGCTGATTTCCTCCAGTGACTGGGTCGTTCGCATCCCATCCCGCCCCCGTCACAACCTGAAACCCTCACCCCACGTCTCCAAGAGGAGGAGGGTATGAGCCACTGGCAGGCTTCGACGTGCGTCTGTTCGTGCGACTTGCGAGGAATACCGACGAAGGCTGTATCAGTACGAACGCGCGTTGACATCGCAATGCGTTGAGACTACTATATAAGGTGCCTGCGATGCGACAGTAGGCACTTCTTTTGACCACTTCGGCGAGGGAACCAACCAACCGGTCACCATGTACACCAAGGTGCCCGCCTTTGGATCAAGTTTCAGCTTAATGCAACGATTATATCGGCAACTGCAGAGCCGGTTGGAAAGGCGGCTCTTCATCGGTACAGACAGTTTCAGCTTGCATTAACGATGCCGTTTGTGTCGGTTCGTTTCAGGTCCTCCTGTGCTGCCTTGTCGCCTACGCCGCTGCCCAGCAGGCGAACCTTGACGGCGTAAGTACCGTTCAGTCGTTGCTAGAAAGTTCGCTTGAAGCCAGGTGCCTACGGCTAGCGCGGGTCTTCAATGTTTGGATGTAGTGATGAATGCGTGTGTAGTATAGACAACGGTCCGAGCGAAGTGGTCGGGGTTTTGGACTTGGGCAGCTGGGTCGTGTTACCTCCACCCCTTTCACTAGGCGAGGGGGTGCAGAATCAATGCATGCTCAATAGTTCCGCATACTAATCTCGCTTTGTATGATTGTTCCTGCCTTTCGTTAAGTATGGCATTCCGTTGTCCGCCAGCAATGCTGCCATCTCTCATCATTCTTTTAAAAACATCGAAATTTCGCTTTAAATAGATGGGAAGAAAAGTGAGAGCTTGAACCTCTACACAGAAGGTCCATGTTTTTTTACCTTTCCGCTTTGTTAATGTGGGCCATGTTTGTAAAACACAATGCCAAATTCTTTTGCAGTACAATTAAAGGACAGTGTTGAGAAAATAGACTGAGAGAGAAAGTAAACGACCCTGCCGATTTTCAGTTCTTGCGGAGCCTGTTTTTCCGATCTTCGATGTCATAAATTTAACTGTTAAAAAATGCTGGATTAGGTCCTAGAGAATCCGAGAGGCTTAACACCTCATGGATAGTGTCTTTTTCGCGGGAGTAAATACAAAGTCGTCTAGAGTCATTTCTTAGCACTGATTTGTAACACTAATTTCTAATCAACACTTATCTTAGCACTAATTTGTAATAACAATCAGAACACGCGGAGCACTCTAGCATCGATGGGAATATATCGTTCTAGCTCACAAACTTCACGAACGCGGAACCTCTCTCTCTCTCTCTCTTTTTTTTTTTTTGCTTACTAATTTTTGCCTTGTTTTCCTCTCGAAAAATATGTGTTGCTTGATTCTTCGCGAAATGTGTTTATTGTTCCCAATGTATCAACGGTCGTTGTGCCATAGGAGACTTAACAAATTTCAATGGCACGTGTAATGTGCCATTTAAAGAAATCATTTTCTGAAGGCATACTCTAAATGCAAAATATACGTGTGTTTTCAAGAACAATTTCTTGCAACGTTGTTATTCCCCTCTAATATCGAAAAAAACGAAGAACCAGATCAGGTCGGTTGAGTGAGTGTGATGAGTGAGTGAGTGAGTGAGTGAGTGAGTGAGTGAGTGAGTGAGTGAGTGAGTGAGTGGAGCAGGAGGAGTGAGTGAGTGAGTGAGTGAGTGAGTGAGTGGAGGAGGAGTGAGTGAGGGGAGAGGAGGAGGAGTGAGTGAGTGAGTGAGTGAGTGAGTGAGTGAGTGAATAAGGTTTTACTGGTCCAGCAAAACGCGATGAAACGCACACCCGGCTGCACAAAGTCGGTTTACTTTTACTTTTATTAGGAGCAACTCTATTTAGCTTCACTACAGGTACACAGCGTCCTCCGTTCTACAGTGTATGGAGAGCGTACGAAGAAAGTGTGTTAATGTGTTTCATACCAGCTGAACAGCTTTGCAAATCGTGAGAGTCTAGGAAAGAGACGGGCTATAGGTGACCTGAGAGAAAACTAAGAAAGGACTACATTTTTTTTCGAGCTCATCACTTTCTTTTTTTCTTGGCCATAAAGTTAAATTCGAAAAGAAGAAAGAAAGAATGCGAAAGGCAGCTGGTATTACGTGCTTCGCCTGTCTAGCGCAGTTTCTTGCATTTTAATGCATACTTGCCATAAAAAACCGCGCCAGTGCACGCAGACCGTTATTCCGAAGGACAGCGACTGAGCATTGTGCTCTGCAAAGGTGTAGAACAGGTTCACAGTGATACCCTAGGCTACTCGGTGAAACGAAATGCGCAGGGAGTGAGAAGAATTCTCGCATGAAAAGTTTCCTTGAGAGCGGAGATAAAGAAGTGCTTGATCCGTCGACAAATGCGCATTTAATGCTTCGGCGCTTAATGGAAAAATCGGCTACTCTCACTGAAACCTGAAAAACAGAACACGAAGTTGACGGTGTTACCCCATAGAGTATGTGGAGCGCGTTCCTTAATATTATTTCCGCATTTAGCCATGAAATATTTTTCACATTTGTCTTTTAAAGAAGTTCTCATATTTAACATTTAAACGGTACGCATTCCGAAATTGTGCGAAGTGTTTCAACGGGGTCTGCCGAGGCTCAGAAAAGAGAACAGGTGATTTGCTTTTTGGTGTTACAGCAAATAATCCGGTTGTTCCATGTTTCTCACATTTAATAACAACAGCTTTGATTCCTTAAAGCGAGAAGCCCATAAGTGACTTGTGTGTCGGTCCATATAAAGACGAGCCAAAGAGAGTTCATTGCCTAGTTATTATCTAATAATAGGTTGTTCATATGCTGATGAAACAACTTTCTCGGACATTCACTGGCTAAACGCAGCTATTGCTTTTTGCTAAATATGTAGGGACGCTGTAGTTGTATCAATTTTCATTTCATGTAGAAGAGGGAAAGATCGCACTTGTCGAAACAATTTGTATACTGTCGAAATGAAGAAATAACCCTTCGCCCTGATTGTACTTTGCAACGGCATGACGTATTAAAGTGTACATGTATTCCACTTTCTCTTCCACAGCCAATTCGCTTCATACAGCTTCTCAGTTACGACAACACCGACGAGGTTTCGGCGCACCCGCATCTTCCCAGCAGGAGACCGGT
>JALIZH010031549.1:0-15305 GCA_030522465.1 Rhipicephalus appendiculatus
AATAATAGGTATAATATCTATATAATAGTTATAGGCGTGCGCACGGGGGGGCAGGAGGGCTACAGGGGGGGGTGGGCGCAAGGCCAGCCTTATACATTGAGATAATATGGAGGGGAGAGCGTTGCGAAGAACCTTCACCCCCCCCCCCCCCCCCCTGAAGGGGAACCGCTGCGCACGCCTACGATAATAGTATAGCAAGGGGGGCGGGAAAGAAAAGTAAGGGTGAGGAGGAGGAATGTCAGGATGAACAAGGAGTAAATGGGAAAGAGAAAGCGTAAAGGATAGAGTAGCAATGTATGACATTCC
This sequence comes from Rhipicephalus appendiculatus, assembly GCA_030522465.1. Classification (NCBI taxonomy): domain Eukaryota; kingdom Metazoa; phylum Arthropoda; class Arachnida; order Ixodida; family Ixodidae; genus Rhipicephalus; species Rhipicephalus appendiculatus. Next base: position 307 of record JALIZH010031549.1, read on the forward strand.
GCAAGAAAAAACACATACAACTATCCGGATCTTCCTCATCAACCTCCGTTCCTACAGGGAAATGAGTGTGAGGAAAGAAAAGGGCGTCACTGCATCACAAATAAAGGTATCGTGTCCAGTCATGGACGCCGAGCAGAATCCACGCTCGGAACGCAGTGCGCGCTTTCTAGTGAAGGGAAGCGTCACTTAAAGGCAGGTGTATCACTTCTCCGCCCTTTCTACAGATTTCACGTCAAGTTCAGCTGCATACATTTTTCAAGTGTGTTCAACACAAATTGAAGAAACGTTTGAAGTAATTCGAAGGGGTAATATTGCTTCCTCTGTGTTCTGCGCGCTTCTTGGAGGTTTCAATCAAAGATTCCTTTCTTAAGACTTCCAGTGAGTTGATCAGTTGTTGAGAAACAATGTTTTTGCGAATGCGTAGCTCCTTTTGTTGCCAGTTGGCAGACTGGGTTTACATGGAGCGATCAGCAGACTCCATTCATTCGCCCAAGCACCATCATTCACGTGACCATACAGCGAAGGACACAGTTGCACCAGCATGCACAAACGACCCTAGCGTACACCATATTAGGCAGTAGCAGGGCCATTTCGATACGCTTGCTAAGGATTAGGATCATACATTCCGAGCGTCATGCGTGTGCTCAAACAATTTTGTGTGTCCCGCCGTACTCGGCTATAGACTGTAACGTCATAATTATGTGTGGAGTTTTCTTAGTAATTTATTGATTAGTTTATTGGAGATATCTATTCAGCTATTTATTTTGAAGTGAGTCGGAATTGTCGCTCACTCAAAAATCCAATCTCACTCTAAGGCGTATTGACAGCAAGTGTAATTCCTTAAGCAATACGAAGCCTCCGGCGGTCGACGTGCATGTAATTGTATAATTCCAAATGCATATAGGAAATCAATATTTCAAGGATGACTATTTTATTTCGCTATTTGACCCACACAGGCAGCTTCGTATCAGTTCTACTTTACAACGCAGTTTTCGCCGGTTTCTACTCCTTGCGAGCACAACATGAACGCAATGACGCATTGTCGTGTTAAGAAACTTTACCACTTGATTTTTTCTGCGTATCTTTCTCGCAAAAGTTTCAAAATTCTCACAGCTTTTGCAATACGCACACATAACTATGCGCGAAAAAACAGCCGATTATCATAAGCGATGTTCAGAACTCCATAAGCAGCACTTAGATAACAAAGCGCACCGACATTTCGAATATATATAGTGTTCTACCTCATAATGTGAATCGATACATTAGACCTCGTATGTGCACAGTCCTAGCGTGTCACTGCACAATACCGTGAATTGCATTTGCGTGAAGAAAGTACGGCTGGAAGTTGCCTCCCTGCGATGGCTTTACTCAGCATCGAACATTACCCTATCACAAGTCACATGGTCCGCCGCGGTGGTATAGCGGTTGGGTGCTCGGCTGCTGACCCGAAGGTCGCGGGTTCGATCCCGGCCGCGGCGGTCGCATTTCGATGGAGGCGAAATGGTAGAGGCCCGTGTGCTGTGCGATGTCAGTGCACGTTAAAGAACACCAGATGGTCGAAATTTCCGGAGCCCTCCACTACGGCGTCTCTCATAATCATATCGTGGTTTTGGGACGTTAAACCCCAGATCTTATTATTATTATTATCACAAGTCACGGGAAAGCCGTTCAATTTGCCACAATTGTAAGTGATGAGATACACCGTGAAGTTTCTCCACTCCCACAAAGGGTTTTAGAACACCAGAAAAAAAATATATGATGTGGAATGTAGCAAACTTTCAAGCAGTCTTCTAAGAGCACGCTCATCGTAAATGCTCACGGACACAGTGTTACTGCTCTCGAACTCGCCAAAAAATTCCCCATCTCCCGTGAAAGGGAACCATGTGTGAATGCGAAGCAGCGGGGAGATAATTAGCTTGAGCGGGAGGAACGTCGCCGCTCTCATTTCACGGCAGCGGTCCGGGCGCTCATCGCGGCGCTGCACAGGAGAGAGAATGAGGCGCGCGAGGTCCGTCATTTTCATACCGCGGAACTACCGTGGCGCCCCCCAGCAGAGTATGCAGCTGAAGGGGGGACGGACTAAGCCCCCTCCAAACACATGCAAGCAAGATCAAGGAATGGGGTCAACGTGGGCGACAGACACCACCTGCCTAGCCTTTGCTAAGCAGCCTCTCTGTGCTCTCGGCCATGACTCTCATGACTGTGGTAGTGGTTTGACGGGCTTCATATTACCACAGTGTTCTGGTTCGCATAATGGGTGCTTTCCCACTTCATGAAAGTGGCCGGACGCGGGACGGGGGGACGGGGGGACGCGGGAGGGACGGACAGAGGCCCGAGCATAAGATGCTTCGCATCTAAAACAAGCCGAGCGTTACAAAAGGTTGGATGTCTTCAGCCGGCGCAAGCGCTCAACGTTGAGCGTATGTTCAGAAACGCGACTGACATTCCGTTATGCTCATCTTCTCCGTCCCCTGTAACTGTGATGTTCTAATTCACTGTACCGCATCTGCTGCACTGTCAGATAACTTTTCCCCATTGACCACGAGCTTGGCTCGTGCACCCCAAAAAAAGGCGTTTGGAGAAGGGTTGCCAACTCTTCATTGAAGGAAGTCAGGGCAGGGGGGGGGGGGGGGGACAGGTGTACACTGCTACAGGGACCCAGCGAAATCAGTTTTTATTACTGCGGTATTTTCTAGACAATCCGATTATTTCTGTATTCTTGCAGCCTCTTGAAGGGAGTACCTGTGTTGGCTACGTTCTGATCGCCCTGCTTGCTGTTGCTGGCGAATATACTCGTAAAAAATTGAAGGACACTTTGTACATTCCAAAGTGTGTTCGGCGAAAGCGTGTGGCCATTCCACTGATTATGCCATGTCTTTTTTCTTTTACACTCTCAGTGGGATAAGACACAAACCGAATGGGTGCGTGTTTTCTTCTTTATTTTTTACCGCGAATCGCAGCGAGACGCGCGACTCATCTTCCTCCGTTCACATGCGTTAGTATTTTCTCGCCCTTTGCCCATCGTGCAAACGCCATCCGCGTTCCAGCTCTTAAATTGACGGACCCTTTCTAAATTGGAAAGTGTATTCCGTGAACGCCTGGGTCCATTGAGACGACGTCGGTCAGAATGATTGCAAACCCTGGGCACAGCGACACTACGCAAGCAAAGCGCCAGTGCTATAGAGTCCGGCACGACCGGCGTCCGTCTGAGCATAGCGGCGGCCACCTGGCTCCGTGCCAGAGCTCGGATGGACGGACGGACGGACGGACAGAGGCAGACGGATGGACGGACAGACGGATGGATTGACGGACGGACGGACGAAGACAGACAGACAGATGGACGGACAGACGGACGTACGGACGCCGGACGGACACCGGACGGACACCAGACGGACGTGAGCATGAGACATTAAAGGCTTTCGCCTTAAAGATTACACCATCTCCCGCTAAAGGGAACCATGTGTAGATGCGAAGCAGTGGGCGCTAACGCTTACGCTGGCGGCGGCGTTGACGCTGGCGCTCATCGCAGCGTTGCACAGGAGAGAAACCTGGGGGGCGCAAAGCACGCAGTGATAGACCGGTGTTTCCTACTGGAACATCCCAATCGCTGCTAATGGGCAATGAGAGACAGAAGACTCGGACTGGATACAGAGACCCGCAGTCCGCTTTTAGTTAACGCGCATGCTGCGAATTTTTTATCGTTCGACAACGCACAGGAGAAATCTCCCACCGGCACCACCTTGCAGGTCAAGATCCATTGCCATATATACGGGGTGGCCAGTGAACGGTTGTGCAGCGTGAGCAGTCGGTTTTTTCAACCAAGGAACTCGCTAGCAGACGCTGCCTGCGTCGGCGTCGCGAGGCGAGAGAGGGGGAGCGTAGGAGAGGGGAAGACGCGCATGCGCAGTGGGGCTGTGGACGCCGGAGGCAGGGATGCCGAGAGGAAAGAGGGGGGAGCGTAGGAGGGGAGAAAGGGGGGAGTGTAGGAGGAGAGAGAGGGAGGGGACGCGAATGCGCAGTGAGGGTGTGGCCTCCGCGGGCAGGGATGCCTAGAGGAGGGAGAGGAGGTTTTTTATTTTTTATTTTTGTAATGGGTTGGCGCATGCGCAGTGGAGCTGTGGACGGACGGACGGACGGACGCCGGACGGACACCGGACGGATGGACACCGGACGGACGTGAGCATAAGACATTAAAGGCTTTCACCTTAAAAGCTGTCGCACTTCACGTGGAAGTTCAGCTGAAGTGGCTAAAGCAGCTCCCAGCCAGCTTAACATTGCTTCGTGCCAGCCATTCGTGCGAACTTCTTGTTCCGTTGCGTGACGCACGTTGTTGGCTTGCGTTGGATCCCATAAGAATTTCTATCTGGACGGTGCGGAACAAATCCGGTTCAGCTAGCCTGATTAATATTGCTTAGTTCTCTTTGGCCTGAGCAGATGGTACGGAGAAACATTAATAACATTTGCTCAGAACACGCATTTTGGCCGAGAAACGACGTCATTTTGGTAAGAGGAAATGGAAAATGGCGTCCTCTGCTGTGCGCGAGTGGCACGCGCTTGCTGGCCAAGACTTGTTTCAGGAAGAAGTGAGCAAAAGAAAGACGCTTGTCTACCAAATTTTTCTGCAAGGAAGGAGGATTGCAGTTCTCCGTACAGTGTGGCCGCCACTGCATGGTGTAGCACATTTTGTTTGCATCATCAGATTTGGACGACGGCCGTATCAGGATGCGTCGATAGTGGCACCGAAATATGGTAAGGAACTCCAACCGGCGTATCCAAGGCTCTTCAAGAACAGGCTAGACTTTCCATGCGCTTCGTATTTTATTGTGACAGCAATTATATGGACACTCTCGGCCAATTTTTGCCGTCGCCGTCATGTCCCGGATATGTATATGTATGTGTATATATAAAAAGCCACAAATAAAAAAGATCCAAGGCATCCGGACGTAGACTCGAACCACTGACCCATCGTTCCGCAGCGCGCTGTGTTGGCCACTCAGCCAAACGCCATGTATGCGCCTGCACAATAACGGCAAGCTATTTATGGACACCATTTACCGCTGGCGGTATGCTGATCTCACAAAAAGCTTGAGCGTGTTCTCTATTACGCAACGCTCCTACACTTTCTTTCAATTTGAAAACTGCCGTTGAGACGCGCACGAAAAAGATGCCGCTCTCTGTACTCACTCTTGATGTGAAACGAAAGAAAAAAACGGCAGATCCCACGCACTGTGGGAATCGATTTAATGCGAAGCAGCCAGCAAGAAGCAAATCATGCTGTACATAATATCCATGTCATTATTTATATGTTAGGACCTGTCATTTGTGTTCATCATACAGTCACGTCGCGCAATACCAGTTTTGGTGTATATCAAGCTAGCGAACTGGACGCAAGCGCACCATGAGCGTGGCATGTAAATGGCATTGTATATGACATGCATGCCAAGACTTTCATGTTAGCACCTGCCACTTATGTTCGCTAAATTTTAAATGCGAAGCATTTCTTAGCGAACTTCGGCGACTTTGAGCGTATCTATCTATCTATCTATCTATCTAGCCGCCTACGACTTTGTGCTCTCCTGGCCGTATCGTTAATCGGATTTATACCAAATTTGGTATGGCATAATATGACTGTATGGCGAACATAAATGGCTTTTAATATCATGAAAATCATGAATAACTTGTCATGAAAAGTATGATTTACATGCCACGTCATGGCGCGCTCGCGGCCGTTTCGTTAGCTTGATATACACCAAATTTGGGATTGAGCGACGTGACTGTATGACGAACATAAATGACAGGTGGTAATATGCAAATAATGACGTGCATGTTATGTACAACATGATTTACATGCCACGTTCATGGCGCGCTGACGGCCGTTTCGCTAGCTTGATATACACCAAATTTGGTATTGCGTGACGTGACTGTATGACGAACATAAATGCCAAGTGGTAATATGGAAATCATGACATGTCATGTGCAACATGACTTGCATGCCACGCTCATGACACTCTCGTGGCCGTTTCGCTAGCTTGATATACACCAAGTTTGGTATTGAGGTACGTGACTGTAGGACTAGCATAAATGACAGGTGGTAATAAGAAAATCATGACCAGCATGTCATATACAACATGATTTACATGCCACGCTCATGGCGCGCTGACGGCCGTTTCGCTAGCTTGATATACACCAAATTTGGTATTGACTGACGTGACTGTATGACGAACATAATTGCCAAGTGGTAATACGGAAATCGTGACATGTCATGTGCAACATGACTTGCATGGCACGCTCATGACATTCTCGTGGCCGTTTCGCTAGCTTGATATGCAACAAACTTCGTATTTAGGGACGTGACTGTATGACGGGCATAAATGACGTTTTAATATGGAAACCATGACATGTCATGCGCAACATGACTTGCATGCCACACTCATGGTACTCCCGTGGCCGTTTCGCTAGCTTGATATACACCAAATATGGTATTCAGCGACGTGATTGTATGACAAGGATAAATGACAAGTGGTAATATGCAAATCATGACATGTCATGTGCAACATGAATTGCATGCCACGCTCATGACACTCTTGTGGCCGTTTCGCCAGCTTGATATACACCAAATTTTAAGGTGAAAGCCTTTAATGTGTCATGCTCGCGTCTGCCTGTCTGTCCGTCCGTCCGTCCCTCCAGCCGTGCCCTGGCACAGTGCCAGGCGCTGGGGCGCGCAAACGGACGCCGGTCGCGTTGGACTCAACAGCGCTCGCGCTTTGCTTGCGTAACGTCGCATTGCCCAGCGTCTCTAATCATGCAAGGAGGGAGACGCGCGCATCACGTTTCATTCTGATCGACCCCGTCTCAGTGGGCACAGGCGTTCGAGGAACACACTTTGGAATTGACAAATTGTCCGTCAATTTAAACGCTGGAACGCGGATGGCGTTCGCACGATGCGCAGAGCGCGAGAATACGAACGCATGCGAAATGGAGGCAGATTGGTCTCGCGTCTCGCTGTGATTCGAGGTAAAAAAATTAAGCGAACATAAGTGGCAGGTGGTAACATGTAAATCTTGGCATGCATGTCATCTACAATGCCACTTACATGCCACGCTCGTGGTGCGCTTGCGTCCAGTTCGCTAGATTGATATACACCAAAATTTGTATTGCGCGACGTGACTGTTTGACGAACACAAATGACAGGTCCTATCATGTAAATAATGACATGCATATTATGTACAGCATGATATGCTCCTTGCTGGCTGCTTCGCATCACATCGATTCCCACGGTGCGTGGGATCTGCCGGTTTTTTTTTACCTCGAATCGCATCGAGACGCGAGACCAATCTGCCTTCGTTTCGCATGCGTTCGTAATTCTCGCGCTTTGCGCATCGTGCAGACGCCATCCGCGTTGCAGCGTTTAAATTGACGGACACTTTGTCAATTCCAAAGTGTGTTCCTCGAACGCCTGTGCCCACTGAGACGGGGTCGGTCCGAATGGAACGTGATGCGCGCGTCTTCCTCCTTGCATCATTAGAGACGCTGGGCACAGCGACACTGCGCAAGCAAAGCGCGAGCGCTGTAGAGTCCAACGCGACCGGCGTCCGTTTGCGCGCCCCGGCGCCCACCCGGCACCGCGCCAAGGCGCGGCTGGAGGGACGGACGGACGGACGATCGGACGGACGGACGTCAGCATGAGACATTGAAGGCTTTCGCCTTAAAAATTTGGTGTATATCAAGCTAGCGAAAAGGCCCCGAGAGTGCCATGAGCGCGGCATGCAAGTCATGTTGCACATGACATGTCAGGATTTCCATATTACCACTTGTCATTTATGCTCGTCATACAATCACGTCGCTCAAAACCAAATTTGGTGTATATCAAGCTAGCGAAGCGGCCACGGGAGTACCATGAGCGTAGCATGGAAGTCATGTTGCACATGACATATCATGATTTCCATATTACCACTTGTCATTTATGCTCGTCATACAGTCATGCCACGCAATACCAAATTTGGTGTATATCAAGCTAGCGAAACAGCCGTCAGAGCGCCATGAGCGTGGCATGTAAATCATGTTGTACACGACATGAAGGTCGTGATTTTCATATTACCACCTGTCATTTATGTTGGTCATGCTGAAATGTCTCATCTTACCAATTTTTGGATATATGACGTCAAGAAAACGGCCTCAGGAGCACTATGGCCATGGCGTGTAAATCATACTTTTCATGACAAGTTAGTGATGATTTTCATGATATGACCATTCAGTCATCTTTGTCATAGAGTCATGTTATGCCATACCAATTTTGGTATAAATCCCATTAACGACACGGCCAGCAGAGCACAAAGTCGTAGGCGGCTAGATAGATAGATAGATAGATAGATAGATAGATAGATAGATAGATAGATAGATAGATAGATAGATAGATAGATAGATAGATGAGATCAAAGTCGCCGAAGTTCGCTAAGAAATGCTTCGCATTTAAAAACCGACTGCTCGCGCTGCAGAACCGTTCAACGCCGACGCAGGCAGCGCCTGCTAGCGAGTTTCTTGATTGAAAACTAGCAGTTGTTCCGTGTACGAATACATCCGATAAGCGAAGCTCCTTAGAAAAGCTCCCTGGCACGGTGCCAGCTGTGGCGTCTCCCCTACAAGCGGGAGGATAAATGAGCGTTATGGGTGCTGGAACGCTGGTGGCGTCTGCACGATGCGAAAAGCGCGAGAATACGAATGGAGGCAGATTAGTTTCCCTCTCCCTCTTTCTTCTTCTCAGCCGGCCTCGGAGCAATAAAAAAAGATGGAAAAGAAAAAAAAAAGGAAAGAAAAAAAGGCGCGCGGCGTTCGTTGCGCGTTGCACAAAAACAGTTCGCGTTCCTAAACGACAGTACAATTCATCGAAAACCATGTTCGTAGACATAAAAAATAGGGACCTACATGAGATTAGTTAGGGCTGCTCACAGTAAATTGATAGTCGTCCTCAGAAACGTAAACGTGATGATGAAGACGACAGATAGATACGGTCAAAGTCGCCGAAGTTCGCTAAGATAAAAAGCTCGGAGAGATTATTCGGGTAACCGTGAATCCCCCGTACATTGCCCACTCGATCATGCAAAGACGTGACAACACGTGTCACGTCTTGCATGATCCTGGGTGTTCGATCGTGAGCTGGGCACGAGCGTCGCCGACTTGTGTTCCGGGCGCTCCCAGCCTCAGCGACAACGCCAGTTCGCGTTCCACGACAGAGGAAGACGATGCCACCTACGCAGACGCCGAAGTCCATACCAGTGCTCGACGCAACGCCTCGCCTCCGCATGCATCGCCACAGAACGCTGCTGTCGTCCTTGGCTATGGGTTGTGCCGCCGTGAGTATCGGAGCCGCCGCGTGCTCCGCAGATACCGGCTTCCCTGGTTTCGCGACTCCGAGCTAAAGAGAAAGCGCGTCAAGAGCGAGCCCCTTTTCTTATTATAACAGCGCCACCTATCATCTTTAATCATCAACGTATACGAAAAACCACTAACGCCATCTAGTGATATTATTTTTTTATGTTGCAGTTCATAAACTAGAGGTAGTAGCCTGGACACACAACGCCATCTATTGAGCCATTCATAAAACTAAAACTAGAGGTGGCTACATACATACATACAGAGGAGCGACAGACCCACGGCTTAAAGGGCCCCTCACCAGGCCCCATAACAAATTTTAGTTAGAGGCTGGCAGTTGTGTGTCCGATGAGGAGCATTATGCCACAAGAATTTTTTCAATCGGTGCATTAGGCGCTTAGAAAACCGCTATTTTGATGCGGCGCGAAACCATGATGCGAGGAGGCGAGCTCGAAACCCTTGCCGCTCGCCCCGCGTAGCCTTCGCAAGCCAAATCTCTTCCCTACCTTCTCTGGCGCCCGAGAGAGAGCAACACGTCCTGGCACTCAAGGTCACGTGTGCATAACGTGACCGAGGAAGCCCAGCCCCCCGAGCACGCGTGCGGCGTTGTTTTGTTGACCAGCGTTATTTCGTGGTCTATTGCCTGTTTCTGCGGGATGGATGCCTCGGTGCGCGTTCGTTTCACTTTTCACTGGCACGACAGTGGCGGTATCATGAGCCAGTGCCGCATTTACGTTTACTTGGACGCGCTAGAATAAATGAGCACATTGAGTGCTCGAACGCGCCAGGACATCACTTTCGTTTCCAGGGCTGGCGTCTCCTCAATGCGCTAACCGCGGGGACACGAACGCATGCGAAACGAAGGCACATTAGCCCCGCATATCGCTGCAAATCACTGAACAAAAATGAAAAAGACGCAGACATTCCCCTTGTGCGTCTCATTATTTCTCTCAAGTTTTATTCATCTATTCAAGCAACAAATTCCACAAACTACACATGTCGTGTCAAATAATTTTCGCAGTGTCACGTGCTACTGCTGTCGACGTCAGTGCACAGCCGTCTACGTAGGCGACCGACGTCACAGCACTGCCATCTGCGTAGGGCCATTCCGCCGTGTACGTCATCCCCTCATTCTCTACGCGCGAGCACGTGAAAGTAAGGGCAAGCACCGTTCAGCTTGAAATTTGACACATTTCCGCGGCGCGTAGAGTTCCAAAATTTGGCAGACGTGATCGTGAACGCTCAATGTATGAATTGCGCTCGTCAGCTCAAAATTGGCAAACCTGGTGAGGGGTCCTTCAAGGAGCTTCGCCCCTAAAACCTTGCGTCAGACGCCACCACGCCACAACAGACGCAGAGGGGTTATTCCGCACCCCGCACTTTAAAAGAAGTATCTAAGAGCGTCGGGTTCTGGGTTGTCGACGCTTGCAAATTGTTGCAAGCGCGTTGCTCAAAAACAAAGGCGTAAAAGCTGTGATAGTTGTTTGTTCACGCTTGTTCTGTGTACACCTGCGCGTGCTTTTCGAGCGTCCTTTGTGCTTCAGCGGGAAGCTGCAAGTATCGAGCCGCTCGTCGACCTTCGTATAGCATTCCAATTTCTCGCTATCGCATTCATTCCTTCGCCCTTGCGGCGAAACTGTGTTCTTTTAATTTCACATACGCATACTGCCTCAAAGTCTGGATAATTTGAGGCACTTTTCGTGGTGTAGAGTATAGAAGTATATGCTCTGCATATTTTGAAAAAATAAAAGCTTTGTTTTTATCTTGCGATTAAAGCGCGTTAGTTTTTTCAGTAGCTTAACGACCCATACATCAAATACGCAAATAAAAAAATCCGCATTTTTGTAGCGTTGTTGGACCAAAGAGAAAAAACCTCCGTTGGGAAAGAATTTATACGTTCACATATTTAACTTTTACCATCAGGGCCACCTACACCGCTACTGCTGCGTATTGGGAAATATCTCACGCATTCATTTACTGCTTGTTTAGCGAATTGGAGCTTTGTACGTAGCCACATAGTTATGATTTCCGAATGCCCTGTACAGTGCTACGCAGTAACTTAACAGATATGCTTGCCGTGACGATTAGAAGGTAATGTGTTGTGCTGCTAAGCACGACGGCGTTGATTCCAGTCACAGCCACGGAATCTTTACCAAAATGGGAACAAAATGACAGGTGCACATAGAGTGCACACGAAATTAAACAACGCCACATCGGGAGAATTATCCCGCCCTCCCAAATTATGCCATCCTTCATAATCACATCGCGGTATTCGAAAGTATAACCCCAAAATTTAAGATCTATAGATAGCTACTGTCGCAACATAAATGCCTTTTTAGTCGCTTAATATTTTAAGAAGTCACAGTATCTTACGTATTTTTATTTCGTGTTTTTGCGCGTATTCTCAGTCGGGCGCTGAGTATGTGAAGCGAAATGGCGCTTAGCAAAGCACAACCTTAAAGTGAACCCAAGTTGGCGACACTGCCGTGCAAAAGACGGACATGTGGTTGACTACGGGACGGCATCCACGTATTTCCTTATGCAGGCATGGCTATGCTATCAAAGCCAATGCAGACTATGTACAGTAATAAGTGAATGTATTCGCTTCCCATAGATTTCATATCTTCTCCATAAATCTACCTGTTTACGTATCTCTGACTCTGGCACGTTAAAGGTAAAGGCTGCTCTTACCTCAAAAGTGGTCTCAGATACCGAATCGGTGGAAAGATAATACATGGTCAGGGCAGCGCTGGTCAAGATTCCTGGCACCACAACGATCAGGCAGAATATTATGCCAAACAAGCTTGTACCATTGTGGTTGTTCCACTGTTCAGTATTTTCCACAGGCTTTAGCAAGGGGGTTTCGGGCATAGGCTGGATGAGAAAGACCTGTGTGGGAAATCGCATTTCGAGCAGGGATGAATAATCATAAACGTTAATACGCCACCCCGGTATTTCCGGTAAGCTGACGCTCATGAAGGCAGATATCCACCTGTATACTTCTCCGAAAGGGTTTTTTTACATTCGAAGAAAATGCCGGTAATATGTATCAAATTTTCTGCGCAGATATAACACAACATTTGAAGTCTACCTTACATTCCCAGCATTGACATGAGATGCAACAACGCTGATCTTTAAATTTCAACAAGTACGCGCGCACGTGTGCACTACAAGACGATCTCGGCGGAACCTAAGTCTAACTACACGGGCCTTGAGCATTTTTACCTCGAACGCAAAAGCAGCCGCCGCGGCCGGTTATTCACGTCAGCTTAATTTAAGGGGCCATCGCAATGAAGGCCATATGCGAGCGGACTTGAATTCTGTGTGACGACGGGTATAGGTCGCACGCAGGTATGAACATCGGTTGTGTAGACGGGCTTTTTGATCCCCAGTGGAAATCGGTCGCGCGATGAGTGCCATACTGGTATAGTCACAGGTGCAAAAGAGCCGTAAGTCAGCGCTTTGTTCATCCTTCCTCAAATCCTTGTCTCGGTAGTTGCACTGTGGTTAAACATGCATCACGAACCTGGCCTAAAATTTCATATAGGCTAACTGAAAGTTATATAAACGATTATTTGCTGAAATGTTCACAACCATGCATACGGCTCGATTGCTAAGGTCAATAGAGGCCTCACGAGCATCTAACAGTCACTCGCGGCCCTACTTCAAGCAAATTAAGCGCATGAAAAGGCACTGTACCTCGCTATCATATTCCATTGGAGCATACGTCGGATATGTCGATTCTGGCATCATGTCAATATTATAGCTTTCACCACCGTAGTAGGCTTCCATGCTTGGTTCCATCCTGGTGCGTGTCTTGTTCTTGTTCTTGTTCTTGTTCACCTATCAGTGTGGCTCACACCCACTGTGGGGGGATTGGCCAAGAATTGAGTGGTGCGTGTCACCCCAATAAAGCCTTCTTCCTTTTCTCTAACTAGTAGCCAGAAGGGCGCGTGCATACTATAAAAGGTGTCATATTTACATTAAGAAAATTATTAAAATTCCTGATTGCTTACAATTTGAAGTGCATAAATTTTTTAACTGACAAATAACACATATATAAACATAATGGAAAAAAATCTACAGCGGATCTACAGCCACCATAGTCCTCCATAAAGAAAGCGACAGAATCCCAATAAAAAAAATTGGCCGCGTATCTGCGTGCTTCGCTGCAAATGTCGTCGAAAGACGATAGTCTTGTTCCTGCCGTACTACGATGTTTTGCCTTGCCTCAGACAGCGCGTACTCTGCGTTGAATTGGCTGCATCTGGATGGCATTGATAAAAAATTGAAGGACACTTTGTATATTCCAAAGTGTGTTCGGCGAAAGCGTGTGGCCATTCCACTGACGGAAAGACGGACGGAAAGACCGACGGACGGACAGACGGACGGACGGACGGACGGACGGACGGACGGACGGACATCCGGATGAACGGACGGACAGACGGACGGACGGACGGACGGACGGACATCCGGATGAACGGACGGACAGACGGACATCCGGACGGACGGACGGACAGACGGACATCCGGACGGACGGACGGACAGACGCACATCCGGAGGGACGGACATCTGGACGGACGGACGGACATCCGGACGGACGGACGGACAGACGGATATCCGGACGGACGGACGGACATCCGGACGGACGGACGGACGGACGCCGGACGGACACCGGACGGACGTGAGCATGAGACATTAAAGGCTTTCGCCTTAATAGAGGAGGCGCGAGATATGGACACCATCGAAAAACATGAGCTTGTGCTGAGGCCACTGCCAGCTGCAGCACTTTATCGTCGGCACAGAGGTTTTTCTTGCAAAGCGTCGTATTTTCAGCGAAGCCTAAAAACACTTGGGTCTTTAGAATTATGTGTCTATGTATTTTCTAATAAAAGAACACACGACCTGATACTTGCATATTAATGTTGCGCCTCAGGTATGCGTAGTATTTGCTTTTTGGCCGAATATGTTCACAAGTATGAACGTAAACACCAGTTCAAGATGGGTGGGCGTGTAGAAAGTGGTTAAACTTTGGCCGAGTAGCTGAATCAGGTTACGGACAGACAGACAGACGGACAGCCAGACCACAATTTTTGCGTGTAAGTATCCCAAGAAAGACCATCGTCTTTAAAATGGTGTACGGCAGGGAGACATGACAGGTCAAAAAGAAATGATCAATTGTTTCCAGCTCACCACAGAATGCGCACAATGGAGCAGGTGCCTGACCAGACCTGTGTTGGTAGAAATTTAGTTTCGGCACCCGACAGCGCAGCCTCGTAATTGACACTTCTAGTTTACCTGTTTCACAAGACGATCTCCGGTAGGGATATAACAAGTGCCGATATTCGGCAGAATTTGTCAGTGATCTGCCTGGAAGGCCTTCCGTAATTTTACGCCTGGGAAATCGCGCGGCCGTCACATAAGCGGACGGTGGAAGACACGGTAAAATCGTCCCACTTATTGGAGACCTTGCTAAGGAATCGGCCATTTCATTTAGGACCAACCCTTTGTGTCCAGGCAGCCAAACTAACCGAACTTTTCTCAAATGCGCGGGTATTATTGCTATAAATGCCTTTATTACATGCGAACTAGTGCCTGCAGTCTGGGTGCATAATGTAAAAAGTGTCACA
>JALIZH010031550.1:0-30396 GCA_030522465.1 Rhipicephalus appendiculatus
CAAAAAGCTGCAATGGAGAGTGGCGGAATGTGAGAATGGAGTGAAAACGTCAAAACAACTTATTGAGTCGATGTAATTTATTGCGTGTCTCTCGTACTGCAGCTCGTTAGTGTCGCACTTTGCGTGCTCCCAGTTGGACAACTTGTGCAGGCGAAAGCCTTTAATGTCTTATGCTCACGTCCGTCCGTCCGTCCCTCCGTCCTGTGCCCTGGCACGGTACCGAAAGAATGGCCACCGGGACGGCGCGGCAACGAACGCCGGTCGCGTCGGTCGCGCCTCGCGTTGGACTCTACAGCGCTCGCGCTTTGCTTGCATAGCGTCGCTGTGCCCAGCGTATCCACTCATGCAGGAAGGGGAGACGCGCGCATCGCGTTCCATTATGACCGACCCCCTGTCAGTGGGCACTGGCGTTCGCCGAACACACTTTGGAATTTACAAAGTGTCCTTCAAATTTTGCCAAGTGTACAGCAGGATTTCGCCTTCAAATGTTACAGAGTGTGTTAAACGCAGGTGCTTGTTGTGGATCCGTTCTTCTAAAAAAAAAACATGATTGATTGCGCAAGAAATTGAAACATGCAGACATGGACGCGAAGAAGAGACGCCGAAAAGCCTTACTTTCCTTTGTGAGAAATCTTCAGCAAATAGTTAAATGTTTGTCTTTATAAACATTATTCACTTATGGCGAGTCATGGATGTATCTCTCACGCCTCTTTCGCTTTCGACAAGTTGGCTTGTTGGCTCCAGCACACCCCCTGTTTACGAATTTTAAGGCGAAAGCCTTTAATGTCTCATGCTCACGTTCGTCCGGTGTCCGTCCGGTGTCCGTCCGGCGTTCGGTGTCCGTCCGTCCGGTGTCCGTCCGGATGTCCGTCTGTCCGTCCGTCCGTCCGTCCGTCCGTCCGTCCGTCCGTCCGTCCGTCCGGATGTCCGTCCGTCTGTCAGTCCGTCCGCCCCGATGTCCGTCCGTCCGCCCCGGATGTCCGTCTGTCCTTCCGGATGTCCGTCTGTCCGTCCGTCTGTCCGGATGTCCGTTTGTCCGTCCGTCCGTCCGGATGTCCGTCCGTCCATCCGTCCGTCCGTCCGGATGTCCGTCTGTCCGTCCGTCCGTCCGGATGTCCGTCCGTCCGTCCGGATGTCCCGTCTGTCCGTCCGTCCGTCCGTCCGTCCGGATGTCCGCCCGTCCATCCGTCCGGATGTCAGTCTGTCCGTCCGTCCGTCCGGATGTCCGTCCGTCCATCCGGATGTCCGTCTGTCCATCCGTTGGTATTTCCGTCCGTCTTTCCGTCAGTGGAATGGCCACACGCTTTCGCCGAACACACTTTGGAATGTACAAAGTGTCCTTCAATTTTTTCACCACAAGCTTCCATCTTCCCATGACTCCTTCCGCTTTCTTTTTGCTCCTTATAAGTCATACTGTTAAAAACAATATGTTGATTGGGAGGCCACCTGCGACCCGCGGGACAAGTATTACGCGGCCCCCCGGCACGACGTCAGGGTCCTCCCCACCCCTACCTAGCCCCCTTCCTATATAAAGGCCGATATAGCAGTTATGACCTCAAAAGAAGTTAGAAAGGAACAAAGAAAGATCTCTTCCAGTTGACATTGTCC
The DNA here is from genome assembly GCA_030522465.1 of Rhipicephalus appendiculatus. Classification (NCBI taxonomy): domain Eukaryota; kingdom Metazoa; phylum Arthropoda; class Arachnida; order Ixodida; family Ixodidae; genus Rhipicephalus; species Rhipicephalus appendiculatus. Next base: position 1,609 of record JALIZH010031550.1, read on the forward strand.
CACATATTCACACTTCGTCAAAATTTAGACAAAACTTAGCCAAAAAGTTACCCAGATTTGTACATTATTGTCAACACGGAAAAAATTTTTCTCTTTGCCTGCAAAGCTCCCCCCCCTCCACCCCTTATTGGTTTCGGCACCCGCAACTCGGCCTGCAACTCGCCCCCCCCCCCCCCCCCCCCGTCTCAAAAGGTTGCCAACCCCTGATTTAGAGCATCATGCGCACTTCTAAGGGGGAGTGGTAAGCGGCCCAAAAAATTTGGAAATGTCAAATTACTTGCGGGGTACTGCAAACGTCTGGGCGTGGGAAGATCGTAGGGCCAGGTTCCACGGCATCCCGACACACTACCATTCACAGAAGCGCGTGTACCCATCCCCTCACTCTAGGCTAAACAGGACGCAAGCGGTAGGCTACAGATAATTAGAAACAGATTCATTACAGGAACCCTACACTCGTGCATGCCATGTATTCATACATGTACACTACAAACAGATGCAGATTGTGTGGCGAGGTTGTCACGATTAGTCACAAGCCGTGGGAGTGTCAGAGCTTCCGAGACCAGGCGTCGGCAACATGCGGCCCGCGGGGCAGTACAATGCGCCCCCCCCCCCCCCACGGCGTCACCCCCTCCTAATTAACCTATAAACCCCTCTCGACTACCCAATCAGCACATCCGCTACTTTCTGCGTCTGTCGTTGAGCAACCTCGATGTAGATCTTTGCGAGTTGGCTACGAATGTTCAGAACTAAAAGTCGCATTGAAATTTTTTTTCGTCCTTGTAATCTATGTTTATATATTGCAGTTCTGTCACATGCGTGCTGAAAATAAACATTCTTTATACTCCAGGTTTCTAGATCAATACTGCCAATTCACCAAATTTTTCTCTTTGCTTCCAAAAAACCTCCCCCCCCCCCCCCCCCCCAACCTCACTGACTTGCCATGCGGCCCCCACCACATCGGTTTCTTGGAACTTGACCCAGTTTCAAAAGGTTGCCGACCCCTGTCCAAGGCTATTAAGGTGAAAGCTTTTAATGTCTCATACTCGCGGTGTCCCACGTCCGTCCGTCCGTGCCCTGCGTGTCCTGGAACGGCGCCAGCTGTGGCCTCTCCCCCTCACACTTTCTCAGCAATTACGAGATGGCACAGCGGCCACACAAAGAAGGAAAAAAAAAACTTCCCCATCTCCCGCTAAAGGGAACCATGTGTGGATGCGAAGCAGCGGGGAGGTGGTTAGCTAGAGCGGGAGAAACGTCGCCGCTCCCGTTTCGCGGCAGCGGCCCGGCCGCTCATCGCGGCGCTGCACAGGAGAGAGAATGAGGCGCGCGCGCTCTGTCATTTTCATACCGCGGAACTACCGTGGTGCTCCCAGCGGAAGTATGCAGCTGTCGCACCACCTGTCGTTCGCGCCGCTCCGTAGAGGATTCCTAGAGGAAAGGACGGGGGGGGGGACCGTAGGAGAGGAGAGAGAGGGGGAGAAGGCGTGCATGCGCTGTGGGGGGTGTGGGACGCGTGAGCCGCTCCGTAGAGTAGATGATTCCAAGAGGGGGAGAGGACGCGCATGAGCTGTGGGACGCCGGAGCCGCTCCGTAGAGTTGAGTATTCCTAGAGGAGAGAGGGGGAGAGGACGCGCATGCGCTGTGGGGGGTGTGGGACACGGGCACCGCTCCGTAGAGTAGACGATTCCTAGAGGAGAGAAAGGGTCTGAGCTTAGGAGAGATAGGGGGGGAGGGGACGCGCATGCGCTGTGGTGGAGTGGGACGCGGGAAGGAGGGACGGACTAAGCCCCCTCCAAACAAATGCAAGCAAGATTAAGGAATGGGGTGAACCTGGGCGACAGACACCACCTACTTAGCCATTGCTAGGCAGCCTCTCTGTGCTCTCGGCCATGACTCAAGGAATGGGGTCAACCTGGGCGACAGACACCACCTGCCTAGCCATTGCTAAGCAGCCTCTCTGTGCTCTCGGCCATGACTCTGATGACTGTGTTATGGTTGACGGCCTTCATATTACTACAGGGTTCTGGTTCGCATAATGGGTGCTTCCCTACTTCATGAAAGTGGCCGGAAGCGGGACGCGGGACGGGGGACGCGGGACGCGGGAGGGACGGACAGAGCCCCGAGCATAAGATGCTTCGCATCTAAAAAACGAAAAACAATACAAAATACGAAAAAAAAAACACACAAAACAAAAACAAGAAAAGACAAAAAACAAACGAAAACAAAAAAGAGTAAAAGAAAAGACTTCGCATAGTCAGTCGAATGGCCACAGGCTTTTGCCAAGCACACTTTGGAATTAACAAAGTGTCCTTCAATTTTTCGAACAGATCCGATCCATCCGCCTCTTCCACTGCCGGCCTCCGCTCGCGCTGGAAGACCGCACTGCTCAGCTCGAACCTGACAGCCCAGCTCTTGGCCTGCCAGCATGCCCAGGAAGCCGGTTCAAGACAAGGTCTCGGAAGAGCGTCAGCGGCGCATGCCCAGAACCACGAAAAAAAAAATCACAGCATATCCACGGAGTGAATGATGATGAGTGGGCGAAGCTCCGGAGGTTCATCGGTAAACCGTGAATCTTCCGTGAATTTTCGTCCAGTACATCATCAAAGACGTGTCATAAACTGTGTGTATATATACAAGAAATTTTATTTATTCGTAAATGGTAGCTAGACGTGGCTTCCGGTCCCCCTTCATTACAACGGCTTTATGGTCGGTGAAGTGGAGGGAAAGGGGTTCTTATATGGCTCCGTAGAGGATTCGTAGAGGGGAGAGAGGGGGGTGAGCGTAGGAGAGGAGGAGAGCACGCGCATGCGCTGTGGGGATCTGGAACGCAGACGCCGCTCCATAGAGTGGAGGATTCCTAGAGGAGACAAAGGGGGTGAGCGTTGGAGAGGAAAGAGAGGGGGGGAGGGGACGCGCATGCTCTGGAGGGGTGTAGGACGCGGGCGCCGCTCCGTACAGTAGAGGATTGCTAGAGGAGAGAAAAGGGGGTGAGCGTTGGAGAGGAGAGCGAGGTGGAGGGGACGCGCATGCGCTGTGGTGTTGTGGGAGGCGGGAAGGAGGGATGGACTAAGCCCCCCGCAAGCACATCCAAGCAAGATCAAGGAATTGAGTCAACCTGGGCGACACTGGGGAGATACCTGGGCAACCTGGAGAGATACTGTTCGGGAGATACTGCCGGTTACGCCTGACGCGTGACAAGGTTAGACTAAGAGGAGCTTCGCAGCTAAAAAATTGGCGCAAGGTTAGAGCCAACAGCGGAGCTGCGTGGCGTTCGTTGTTTCTCTTTGTTTTTGGGGCGAAGCACCTTAGTGTCTATGCTTGTCCGTCGTCCGTGATCACGGTGACGATGACGATGGCGCTGATGACGATGCAAGGTACCCACTATACGCCATGACGACGAAGAATAAGCGCGCTTCAGACCACACATTCTCTTTCTGCCATGGATGAAAACGAACGTGAAGGCGCTCTCGCCCGCGAAAGGCAACGCCGACGCAGACAACAAGTTACCTCGGCGGCGAGAGCTCGCGAAGCAGCGGCGCGGCTACGCCGACAACAAGCTGCTACTCCGGTGGCGAGAGCGCGGTATGAGGCAGTTCAACGTCTACGCGGACAATAAGCTACCCAGAAGGCGAGAGCTCGGGAAGCAGCGGGAATGTCACGGGTAATTTACGGCAAGAACGATCCCCAGTGCTTCGCCCACTGGTCATGATTTCACTTCGTGGAGATGCATGGATTTTCTTTTTTCGTTTCTTTCTTCCTTTTAGATGTAAAGCATCTTATGGCGAAGCTTAATCCGGTGGTGGTGTGCGGCGTGACCACCCTTACTGCGCATGCGCACACCCTTTCAAAAAAAAAATAAAATAAGAATAAAAAAACCTCCTCTCCCCCTCTCTCTCCTCTAGGCATCCCTGCCCGCGGCAACCACACCCCTCACTGCGCATGCGCCTCCCCTCCTACGCTCCCCCCCCCCTCTCTCCTCTATGGCATCCCTGCCCGCGGCGTCCACACTCCCACTGCGCATGCGCGTCCCCCCTCTCTCCTCTCCTACGCTCGCCCTCTCTCCTCTAGGCATCCCTGACCGCGGCGTCCACACTCCCCACTACGTATGCGCGTCCCCCCCCCTCTCTCTCGGACTGCGGGTCTCTGTGTCCAGTGGGAGTCTACTGTCTCTCCTTGCCCATTAGCAGCGACTGGCATGTTCCAGTAGGAAACACCGCTCCATCACTGCGTGCTTTGCGCCTCCCCAGTTTTCTCTCCTGCGCAACGCTGCGATGAGCGCCAGCGTCAACGCCGCCGCCAGCGTAAGCGTTAGCGCCCGCTGCTTCGCATCTACACATGGTTCCCTTTAGCGGGAGATGGTGTATTTTTTTTTCTCTCTCTTTTTCTTCTTTTGTTTTTTATCTCATTTCTGTGTCTCTTTTTATGTCTTAATTTCTGTCTCTCTACGTCTAATTCTTTCTCGCTCTTTCTATCTGTCTATTTCTTGGTTCATTGCGAGGTATTGGAGTTGTTAGCGGGGTTAGTTAAGCGCTGTGTCTGTGTCTTCTTCTCGTACCATCTTAAGCGCCGTTTTAAGGCGAAAGCCTTTAATGTCTCATGCTCACGTCCGTACAGTGTCCGTCCGTCCATCCGTCCGTCCGGTGGTGGTGGTGTACGTCCTGACCACCCTTACTGCGCATGCGCAAACCCTCCCCCACGCACCTCCTTTCCTACGCTCCCCTTCTCTCGCCTCTAGGTATCCCTCCCGCCCGCGGCGTTTACACACCCAATGCGCATGCGCGTCCCCTCCCCTCTCTCTCCTACGTTCCCCCCTCTCTCCTCTAGGCATCCCTCCCGCGGCGTTTACACCCCCATTGCGCATGCGCGTCCCCTACCCCTCTCTCTCCTCTACTACGCTTCCCCCCTCTCTCTCCTCTAGGCATCCCTCCCCGCAGCGTCCACCCCCCTCACTGCGCATGCGCGTCCCCTCCATCTCTCTGCTCTAGGCATCCCTCGCAGCGGCAGCCACACCCACTGCGCATGCGCGTCCCCTCCTCCTCTCTCTCCTTTAGGCATCCCTTCCGCGGCGTTCACACCCCCAATGCGCATGCGCGTCCCCTCCCCCCTCTCTCCTCTCCTACGCTCCCCCTCTCTCGCCTCGCAACGCCGAAGCACGCAGCGTCTGCTAGCGAGTTTCTTGATTGAAAAAACCGACTGCCCACGCTGCACAACCGTTCGCTGGCCACCCCGTATATATAGGCACTGGATCTTGACCCGCAAGGTAATGCCGGTGGGAAATTCCTCCTGTGCGTTTTCGAACGACAAAAATTCGCAGCGTGCGCGTTAACTATAAGCGGACTGCGGATCTCTGTGTCCAGTCCGAGTCTTCTGTCGCTCGTTGCCCATCAGCAGCGATTGGCATGTTCCAATAGGAAACACCGGTCCATCACTGCGTGATTGCGCCTCGCTAGATTTCTTTCCTGCGCAACGCCGCGATAAGCGCCAGCGTCAACGCCGCCGCCAGTGTAAGCGTTAGCGCCCGCTGCTTCGCATCTACACATGGTTCCCTTTAGCTGGAGATGGTGTAATTTTAAAGCGAAAGCCTTTAATGTCTCATGCTCACGTCCATCCATCCGTCCGGCGTCCGTCCGCCCGTCCGTCCGTCCGTTCGTCTGTCCGTCCGTCTGTCCGTCCGTCTGTCCCTCCGTCCGTCCGTCTGTCTGTCCGTCTGTCTGTCCGTCTGTCCATCCGAGCTCTGGCACGGAATCAGGTGGCCGCTGGGGTGTGCAAACGGACGGCGGTCGCGTCGGAGTCTACAGCGCTCGCGCTTTGCTTGCGTAGCGTCGCTGTGCCCAGCCCTTGCAATCATTCTGACCGACATCGTCTCAGTGGACACATCCGTCCACGGAATACACTTTCGAATTTACAAAGGGTTGTCAATTTAAGCGCTGGAACGCGGATGGTGTTTTCGCGATGCGCAATGCGGGAGAAAATACTAACGCATGCGAACGGAGGAAGATTAGTCTCGCGTCTCGCGGCGATTCGCGGTAAATAATTAAATTCGCGGTAAATAATTAAAAAAAGAAAACGCGCACACATTCGGTTTGTGTGTTATCCCAGTGAGAGCGTAAAAGAAAAAAAGACATGGCATTGTCAGTGGAATGGCCACACGCTTTCGCCGAACACACTTTGGAATGTACAAAGTGTCCTTCAATTTTTTTATTCCTCGTCTACTATCCACTAAATAGCAAAATTAAACGCATTTCTCGCTTCATCTTTCTTTCCCTCTATTTCCTTGTTTCTTTTTTTCTCTGCCTCTCTTGATCTCTGATTTTTCTATATCTTTTTTTCTGTCTGTTTCATTTCTCACTCTGTGGCATTCTTTCTCTGTCTTTCTATCCTCTTTTCTCTTTCCTCCCTTTTTTTTTTATCTCTTTTTGTCTCTCTTACTCTTCCTCTGACTTTCTGCACTCGTTCTCTTGCGCATCCGAGTTATTGCATCCCACGCCGGACAAATCGGCGTAGCGCGGGAGTGCGCGGCGGTCGCGCTTGTTCGAGGAGCGAAGCAGATGATGAAGAGAGCGCGCGCCGGCCAAGTTATAGCGTTGCACGCTTTAGGCACACCTGTGGCAGGTGCTAGGTAACGCTAGGTGCCATTTAAAGTAGGGGCTGATGATGATGATAGTTTTCGCGAACGCGAACCGAGTGTTTAACGAGCTTAAACAGCCCCGCTGTTATAACACGCCCGACTCGAACTGTCTTGAATTTATTATTCCACGTGAACCGCAAGCTGAGATGGTAGTTTTCTCAATGGAACCATTATTGTTGACCCTCGGCTATTCTCACGTTTTAGAGCGTGTAATGTGAGGGCAGATTGTCGGATAGAATAATTGAGGTCCGGCGTCATGCCAGGGATCGTGACTTTTTCACGGTAACGTGTTATTTTAAATGCAGGCTTAAATTTCCGGCATAATTTTCAATAAAAGACGAATTTTCTAGTTCTTATATAGCGTTGAACAACATGCTGGGCTGTGGCGAAAGGCAAACGCGCGGCTGACCGCTCTCAGCAAACATTAGAGCGTTTTAGTTTGGCGTTTTTACGCTCCGCTCAGCAGCTAAGCGGAGCGGGGGTACGAGTGCGCACGCGCTCTCCGTTTAGCCGTAAGCGGGATAGCGGAGCGAGGCCCACGCTCCGCTTACAGGCAGCCTAAGCGGAGCGTGGCTACCGTTCCCGCTAACGAGGGGTGTCGATGCGCGCGCCCTACCTCACGCGTGCGTCGACTGCCCGCATATTCCAAGATGGCTGCCTCCAGTGCTCAACGTGCTTCCCACGTGCACGCTGGCTTCACGTTCGTCTGCGCAGCGCAAGCCGCAGAAGTGTTTTCGCATTGACAGACATTTGTGCTTACTTCAAGTCGCCGAGTGAAGGAAAGTGACACGATCTAAAGAAGACGGCACAGCTGACGAAAATATTGCTAATGCGTTGGCGTCCAAACGGATTGAACTGAATCTGGAAAGCAACCTCGCCGACTATCGTGTGGCTATCTTCAAGTCAACGCTTCATTTTTTTTTCGATGAAATGCACTGGTAACGCATTGTAAGAGCAAGTCAGAATACTTCGTGAACAAGTGAGTTATGCATACTTGTTTTACTTTGCAAAAGTGACAATATGGATTTTCATTTTATATAACGAGGCTGAACTTTGCCAGAGGGCGCTGCAACTGTGAAAGTTGCGCTCCGCAACGGAAAACGCATAACTAAAACGAAAGAGCCGTCCGCCGCTCCACTGCTGCTTAGCGGGCTAACTCGGAGCGGAGCGGGCCGTGAAAACGTCAAACTAAAACGCTCTATTAGTCACCTTTAGCGGAGCGTTTACGATCCGCTCTGGTCAGACATGCGTATGCTAGCGATTTTCGCACACATGCGTACAAGGAAGTGTCGAGCGCGTGCGCAGAACGACCGTGCTAGCAGCGGAGCGTGGAACGCATCTCTCGCTCCGCTTACGAAGCCGATTGAGAGGGACGTAAAGGTGCGTCCACTTGGTTTCGCCATCGTTTTGCAGTCAAACTCTCTCGGCAAAATGCGTTCGTCAAAAACGCGAAATCTATGCAGTTGCCTGCACTGTCTGGGGACGCTACATCTTCGCGTGGTTGAGCGTAAGCGACGCTCAGCTAAAAGTTCCTATTAGTCGCCATATGGAAACATTAACACACCAGTGCGTGGCATGCTGCATAGCATCACTGCTAACAAAATTGCACGCGTGCCCATCACAGGTTGTACGTAATTGCACGCCCCTTCACTAAACGTGCACCTCCCGCATATTCTAAGCGTGCATTAAAAGCCCATGATTTTAACCCTCTCATGCATGAATTAAATCCAGAGGATAAAAAAATTATTTTTAGCCTAAAAGTATTGCTAGAGGCCACAAAGATCACGAAAAAAATTGGATTTCAAGTAATCAAAAGCCTCTTATAATATTTCTGATGTGTCCCCATATGAGGACAACATGCCGTAAGCCGATTGAGTCCTTGGTATCAGTACACATGAAATATATCTAGAACACTGAAAGAAACAATTACATTTCAAACTGAAATGCTGACGATCAGTCTTGCATATTTCGCTTATGTGCTGTGGTAGGACTGGAAGCACCAGGGCTTGTTGAAGCGCCGTTAGAACGCACAGGCTCGCTGTCATCACTCTCTTTTTCTGAGCTGCTGGAAGTTCCAAGGTCGGTTAATGGCTGCTCCCAATCATCCACCTCGGAATCGTCATCAGAGTCAGATGAGCAATCCAAGAGAGTATCGATTTGTTCCCTGGACAGTCCTCTCTTAGAAGACATCTTAGAAGAGTATCGTTTTTCCCGCGGTCTATGGAAGTGCGAGACTTCCACACATCCAAAAATTCCCGCAAAAGTAGGCTCAACCGTGCACGTAAAGCGCGGGAAAATACAAGCGCTTTCAGCTCAGGCCTGGCTTTTTGCGGGCGCGTTTTTATTTGGTGGAGCTGCAGATGAGTCTACACCTTTCATGTATAATGTCCCCATTTGAGGATACTTGTTCGATTCTTTCTATAGAGCCCATAGCCGAGAAAAAAGCGTCGACAAAAGGAGCTGGTATTACTCAAGAGCTGTTCTTTCAACACATATTTTTGATAGTTCAAAAGTACCGTAGCCTGTCGAGCAATTATTTTTTGTTTTTTACGAACATTCAGTGACCTCAGACAAGCCTACTCTCCGTAAGAACCTGGAGCTTCTAGAAACATGGACAGCGAGGGCCATTTGTGAAACAAGTGAGGAACATTAGCGGGTTCTCAATTGAGGACACCATGCGGCTAATGACTCGCTACAAGTAACTGGACGACTTTTGTAGTAGGATAAATACCTGTCCTCATATGAGGCCCGTACGCATGAGAGGGTTAAGCGAAGCGTTTATAACTAACAGATTTCCGCGTCGTACGCGAAAAAGCCAGCGCTGGCGTGCGTGCAAGAAGGCGGCCTTCAATGGTGCGCTGTAAGTATTCGTATGCGCCGCTTTCCAATAATTGATGACCGCTCGATATTATCGAGGTGACGTGTCTTTCGCGTTCCCAGATTTCATTGCTGCTTCGATATGAACACTGTCATCCTTTTTTAAAGGGAACAAGCGGGCGCGTGGCTGGCGCGTTGCAGCTGCTGCGTACACCACCATCAACCGATAGCTAAAGAAAGCACGTCCGCTTTCGGCGTCATCTAATTGACAAGCAAAACAACGAGTCATGGCTGTTGGACAAGTGCGGCTAGATTACGCTCCCCACTCCGGCATCGCAACGGGCGGTGCCGCCAAAAGCGGACGCGTTTTCTTTAGCTTCCGGTTGATGGTACTCTGTAGGTAGCCGCTACAGAGCGCAGGCCGCGCGCTCGCGTGTTCCCTTTCATAAGGATGACAGTGAACAGGTGGCTGCCGTTGTTGTCTCTCGCAACTGAAGTGTAGCGCTGCTACGCAGGTGGATGAAGGTCCAATTCCCAGCATGGAAACCGGAAGGAGCATTGTGCAGTGCGAAAGAAAGAAAGAAAGAAAGAAAGAAAGAAAGAAAGAAAGAAAGAAAGAAAGAAAGAAAGAAAGAAAGAAAGAAAGAAAGAAAGAAAGAAAGAAAGAAAGAAAGAAAGAAAGAAAGAAAGAAAGAAAGAAAGAAAGAAAGAAAGAAAGAAAGAAAGAAAGAAAGAAAGAAAGAAAGAAAGAAAGAAAGAAAGAAAGAAAGAAAGAAAGAAAGAAAGAAAGAAAGAAAGAAAGAAAGAAAGAAAGAAAGAAAGAAAGAAAGAAAGAAAGAAAGAAAGAAAGAAAGGTAACGCACGCTTCGCTTGACCTCATTTTTCCGAGAAGGCAAGGGCTCCTAAGATCTTTATTCCCTCCCTACTTGTGCGAGTTTATGCATGGCAATGATAAATAGTGGTTACGCAAACATACCGGGTTAACAAAGTAACTCGAGGAAAGTTAAGGACCACGTAGCCTGCGACGGAGCCAGAATAATGTGCGTAACACCAAGAAGTCGAAATACATCAGAATGGACCATAGAACAAACAGTGGTAGCCAATATTTTGTTTGACCTTAAAGGCCAACTCCGGCGATTTTTTGACCGTGTCAGGGTAATGGTGCTTTTATGTTCCTGAGACACTCTTGTCACGCGCCCGATAGCTGAAATGCTCAGAAAATTCGAAAATAATTTTTAATAAACAGAAAGGCGCAATACCGAAACCGAAACCCAACCGAGTGTACTGTCTACGTATGACGTAGTAGTTTGTTACGAACCGGAAGTCGTGCAAGGCATGCTCGTCCCGCCGGCGCGAAATATCACACGCTCCTCCACAGAGAACAGAAAATCGCTCGCCAAACCAGCGAAGCGCCGGCCAAACACCGTCGTCTTGTGGCCAGCACAATATACGCTGTAGCGGCCCAAGTTAGCGAACCCATCGGCTGCGTCACTTCCGTCGACCGGCAAACAAACACGTCACACACGCAATGTTGCCAATAATTGTGGGAAGCCGGGTGGGCGTTTGCAGACAATTTTTAAAATTCATTTGTAAACAATCAGCGCATCTCTCAAGCTTGAAATTTGGCATAAATGACGGAAATGTGCAAATGAACGTACCCAGCGAATTTCATTGAGATCCATAGACCTCGAAAAATCGCCGGAGTTGGCCTTTAAAGAACTACTGCCACAACCTTGAGACATCGTAAAAGGTGCGTTTTATTGCGATAGCAATTACATGGACACTCTCGGCTGATTTTTGCCATCGCCGTCACCATCATGTCCCGGATATGTATATGTATTTATGTATATGAAAAAGGCACAAAGAAAAGTAAATTAGTACAAAAAACATTCGAGGCCACATGACCGGGGATTCGAACCAGCGACCCCTCGCTCCTCAGCCCGTTGCGCTAGCCAACAAAGCCACCCGCCATGCTTGTGCCGGCGGTATAACCACCAGCTATTCTTTTGCACCATTTACCGCTCGCGGTACGCAGATCTCCGAGGAGCTTGAGCGTGTTTTCTATAACGCAACGTTCCTACATTTTATTCAGTTTTAAAACTGCCCGTTAGACGCGCACGATAAAGTGGCCCCCTTCAGTACCCACCCATGATGTAGAAGGAAAAGAAAAAAGAACACCGGGCACACTTGGCGTCAGACGCCACCGCGTGGCAGGAGACGCAGAGGGGTCATTCCACGTGCCGCAGTTTAAAAGAAAAAGAAATATCAAACAGCATCGGCTTCTTCATTGTAGAGACTTGCAGCGCGTTGTTCAAACACAAAGACGTAGCAACTGTGACAGTTGTTAGTTCACGCTTGTCCTGTGTATACCTATGTGTTCGTTTCGAGCGTCCTTCTTTTGTCTGCAGCGGCGCGCTGCAAGTATCGAGCTACTTGTCGTTCATCGTGTGACGTTCTAATATCTTGCTATCGCATTCGTTGCTTCGCCCTAGTGGCGAAACTGACTTTTTTCGTTTGCTTGGCATGCAGTGTTAAAGGGCCCCTAAGCCACTCCCAGTTAAATGACGATAAAGTGGTTTCCTTTTCGCCTTCGCTACCCTTCCTACAGGCGCTTTCTCCTCCTCGCCACTTATTTCTTTGTGAAACACGCAGACGATGTCAGCAGTAAGCGTTCAAGCTATCAGGATTTCGCGCATTTAGGCTACACGCGTTTATCTCCGCTTGCGCATTTGGAAACCCACAAAACGAAGTGAAATCCGTTGATCGTTCACGATGGTCGTGAAACACAAGGCAAAACGGGTCGGCCAGTGCAAGAGAAAGCAGGGTGGGAGGCAATTCACGGCTGATATCCCTCTTATACGGACCAATCGATAGTTTATTTCATCGTGATGTCACGTGAACAGTCTGCTAGCGTCACGAATTGCGCCCAAAAGACGAGACTCGCCAGTAGAGAATAACGAGCTCGTTCTTTGTATCTTCAAATGTTGTTTTGGGGCCCTTTCACGCTCTCCACACGTCGGAGACATAGAACACGTGTAAAATATCTTACTTTGATTTTAGAGGGTTTGTCACTGAGCGTTAGCAAGTAAGCCCCATGCAGATCATCCCGACGAGTTCAGTGAGCCCCGCGTCCTGCATGCAGCCTAAATCAATAAAATCCACGCACCTCCACGAAGTGAATCATCACGAGGGGGCGAAGCTCTGGGTATCGTATGCGTGAGTAACCGTACGTTATCCGAGCGTTGCCCCATATAATGTAAACTGCGTGACATAAAGTGACATAAAGAGTCGACGACAAAGCCAGGTCCTAAGGTCCATAATGTCTACGTTGAAGTCGCCGGCTAGTATAAAGGGTAAACTACTTTTTGCGCAATAATTTTCAGGACAAAGGACGAAACAGACACAGACGGGCGCAAAAAGTAGTTTATCATGGAATACCAACTAGCGCGGACCCACACCTTCTTAGTATAAAGGGTTTGTGCTTTAGGTGTTTGACATTGTTCCGTCACAATTATGATTGATATTAGTGTATTGTTAAACGTTCTTTTGTCATATGCTTTGATTGATGGGTGCTTAAATGCAGGTGTTTTTACGGTGTTGTGGCCATTTATTTTGTTCTGGTTCGCATAGTGGGTGCTTCCCTACTTCATGGAAGTTACGGTGGGCGTATAGTGGGCACCTTGCACACGGCTGGCTACGACGCAGCGTCAGACAAGCCTCGACCTTAAGGAGCTTCGACCCTAAAAATCGCTGTCGGAGTCACTGCATGGTAATTCACTAATCGCTGTTTACGTGCACCACGTAAACAATGGTGATGCGACAGACCTGCCGCTAGTGCGTCGCGAATTGCTGTCTCCCCGTGACGTCACACACAGATGACTCGTGTCTGAGAAGCCACCCCCTCGATATTGAAACAGAAAGTATATTTTAAGGCGATGGTAATAGAACTATATTCGATTCATTTCCAGACACCACAATACTCTTTTTAGGGCTCTCGATACCAGTGTTTCTTCGATGCCAGTGTATTTTAGGGTTCGCAATACGAATTGAAAAAAATTTAAAATTCGTGTAATTAACGTAAAGTACAGGACCGACAGCTGGTGGTCTGTAAGAGCGAAGGAATGGATACCGGGAGATGGGAAAACCCAGCCGAGCACGACAGAGATGGGTCGTAGTAAATTTACTTATTTCGCAGGGGGAAAAAAAATGGAATGGTCTGACACAATAACATAAAGTGGATAGCAATGGGACAGGCTTCCAACTTGCAGTGAACATAGCATAGGCTGAAAATGAAAATGTTGATGGGTTACTCCGAAAATAAGTATTTTCTGCGAACGCTCTTGAGCGTGAAATTCGTGAGATCGGCGCAGCAATGCTCGCAGGTGAAAAGTATTAAGGGTCAGGGCGTCACACTTTGTGCAGTTACCCCCCGGCAAGGAGTCACTGGGGTGGGGAGCGGTGTTTCTCGTCGTTTTCACAGCGCCGCCTCCTCAGCGCACCCAACCCACAGACTGTTTTGCTGTGTGCTGGACGTTCAGCGTCAATTTCGCAACAATCGCCCAAATGTTTTCTTTTGCTCCCCGCAGGTCGCGGGATCGATTCCCGGCCGCGGCGGCCGCATTTTCGGTGGACGCGAAAATGCTTGAGGCCCGCGTACTTAGAATAAGGTCCACGTTAAAGAACCCCAGGTGGTCAAAATTTCTGGAGCCCTCCACTATACGGCGTCTCTCATAATCATATAGGGTGGCTTTGGGGCGTTAAACCCCCAACAATTATAATTATTATATTATTTTATTTTGCTCAGAGCGGCATAATGGGCTAGATTCCTGCCAGCGGCTTAAAGCGCATAGCGGTGGAGTTGAAATACGCTTTGGTCTTCCACTCAACTTTGTTTTCATCAAGAAATGCAGCTGGTCGGAGCAGCGCTGCCTCTATATTTAGAGGAGGCTTTGGTCGGAGCATGGCAAGTCCTTATGTGCTGGGCTTCAGAATGTTAAATTCAGCAATCCGGCCTTCGGCTCACAGATAATTATATTTGGGGGGGTAGGTGGGGGGGGAGGTTCATGTCCCAAAACCACCATATTATCGCGTGGCCATGACGTTGACGAAGGCAGCCGTCAAGGCGTTCAACTTTTACAGCGAAAGCTGTATATGGCTAGGAGAAACGAAAAACCGCTCGGCATCTGTGTCACGAGCGGTCTCCATTGGCTGTGCTATCAGTTACGTCGTTCTGAGCGTCGTAGCCAAGCTCGCGCGCCATTGGCGCGCGAGCTTGGATACGACGCTTGCAAGGTCAAACGCTTGCAGCCACGGCGCGCCCTCTGGCGCGCCGAAGAAACGGCGTTGCGGGCGTGGACAGCGTCGACGTGATTCTGGTGATTCCGGGAGCGCGTTCGCCGGGGCGAACGCCCGCTTTGGGCGAGAGTTTCTCCAGCGGCACTTTGGCTTCGGCTGCGACGTCTGTGACCGCCTGTGGTTCGACCACAACCTGGAAACGATAATTGTGGAAGGCTTCAGTGCAGCGTCGGGTTGAACCCACTGCTAAACACTGGGGCCGCACATTTCAGCTTCGCTGGTTAACCATTTGTACGGAGTGCTTGGGCGGTGATTTTTTATTTGGACGAACCTGTGCGCTGAAAATGAACGGGCAACGTGCAAGCGATCCACGCTGTAAACTGAGATCGGCGTGAACAGTCGTCGGCCGTCGAGTAATCTGAATTTACAGTGAGGTGCGTCGGTATTTGTACATGCAAAATGGAACATTCGAGCCTCATCATTGGTGCTCGCGTAAGCTCTGGAATAAACTTCACCATTCGCGCACTGTGCGTAATCTTAACAGAATGATCTTCAACAATCGCAAAGCTTCTGAAGCATTGCAGCGCTGTCTGCGCCGAGCATTGCTAAAATCTTTGTGGAAGTAACCCGAGCACATCAGAATAAAGCACTAAACACGCGTGACAGTATCATTATTGGGGACGCCGTATCACAGCGATATGGCTCCGGAAATTTCGACCAGCTGGGGTTCTTTAACGTGTACCTAAACCTAAATACACGGGTCTCAAGCGTTTTCACCTGCACCGAAAATGTGGTCGCCCCGATCGGGAATCGGTCCCCCCGACCTTCGGGTCAACAGGGCAGCAAGTTTTTTCGGGGGGGATGGGGGGGGGGGGGGGGGGGGGAGGCATCATTCTGATCTGAAGTGGAGGCCGGGCAGGCAGATGTGGTCGTGTGTCATTTTGTGCTCTGTATGTCATGGCAAAAAAAAATGTCGTGCGGGGGGTGTGCCAATCCCTGGCTACGCAACTGGTCAAGTCAAGCACCATAATACTATACCACCGTGGCGGGGGGGTTGACAGACAAGTACCGAATGATGAGTCCACATCAGACAACGATGCGTTCTTACCAGAAGGCTCTTGAGATTCCATTTCTTCTTGCCCGTCTTGGCCGGTGCGGCGAGGAAGAAGATGAGGCGGAAGGAGCCGTTCGGGTATTGCGCCGGGTTTCCCCAACCAGCGCGGATGGCCGCCCTGCGGGCGACGTTCTCGGGTCGCGTCGAGACGAGCGCCACGAAGGGTCCCCTGAAGGGCGACACCGCCTTGTAGGGCCACCAGTGCAGCTCGAGCGGGTGCGACAACACGGCGGGCAATTGGTACAGGGCCTTTTCGAGGTCCCTCTGCGGACTGCGGCCCTTCGGGGCGCGCCATACCAGCCGCCCGTGCGGTGGCGTGGCGGCGGCGGCGGCCTCGTCGCACGACGCGGCGGCGCAGTGCACCAGCTCCCGTGCCACGTGTCGAGAACGCGCGGAACCTGCACCTCGAGAAGATTCACAGAACTGAGGGGCTTAGCAATCGCTTTATGTTACGAACGCTTCGATAACAAAAGCGGGTAAGTATATAGCTTTAGTTTCTTGAAGAACATTTTATGAACGCTCGCAAAACCGGAAGTAACTGCTCGACCGGAAGTACCTGGAAGAGGAACAACAGTGTCACCCGTTGGTCGGGCCACTGAGAAGCTCTACCCTTACGTATCACTCAGACAACTCCGAATGGAGAACTGGCATTCGTCAGCACCACTGTTCAGCCACCTTCACATAGTGGAATGAAATCTTCCTGCCATCAAGTCCTTTTCTGAAACACAAGTTTACGAAGCCCTTAAGTCTGCGCGTTACGCGAAAAAAAAAAATGTGTGCTGTTTGTGTGTGCTAGCCTCTTCAGTCCCTGTGACCCCAATTGGCGCCACTGCTTCGAGTAATTCCGAGGCAAGTATTTTTTACCTTGAACTTGAATTTCTCGCGTGGAAGGCATTACTTTGCTTAAGCTCAACGAGATGCTGCTCCATGTCGGGCATCTGTTTTAGGTATCTGTGACGCACGGCGGGTTTGAAAATGGCGTTTCCCAGAAACGTCAACTTTTTTGTCCTCGCGGCGCGTAAATAGAATTTTCCGTAGTTTACTTTTACCCAGTATGTGTGACAACACTGCTGAATAGTCTCCAATGAAGTTGTAATCAATTTTGATGCATTTGCTGTGTCTTAAATTGCAGTTAAAAGCTGTTTAGACTAATTAGATAAATTTTAAATAATTAAATTTCATTGGTAAAGTAATTAAACTTCTCCAGCTTGCTTTCATTGTTCCTCCGAAATAAACTTTTTTTTTTTCGTTTTCTTGTATTCTCGTGAGCAAAATAAAAAAGTTCGAAATAAACTGACCCGGAATTGCCTTCTTGGGTCTGCGTAGGCTAGAATGGCTTGCTAATGGGAGCTACGGCACACAAGTGTAACGTGCCGTAGTACTCAAAGAGTAAGGGCTGATAATACTCCTTACGGGAGTTTTACGTGCCAATACCACCATATGGTTATGATGCACATAGCAAAGGTGGACTCCGCATTCATTACGATCTCGTAAGGGCTTATTAAAATGCACACAAATCTAAACACATGAGTGTTCTTGTATTTCGATCCCGTCGAAATGCGGAAGCGGTAGCCAGCGATCGAACCCTCACCCTCCAGGTTAGCAGCGCGAAAATCTGGGGGCAAATACTAAGCTAACCTTGCGGGATACAAACAAATTTTATTTTGACATTTCCTCTATTTTACTTATTATATTTAGTTTTACTTTGTAAAGTATCTCTTTATGAGAACTCTTATTTTTACGTTGTATATACACCTGCGCTTACAGCAACCCTAACACCATCTCTAGCAGCTACGCGCCGTGGAGGCTTAGCACGTACATTCGAAAAAAAAAAAAAAAAAAAAAAGAAGCCCATTGATTTTTTTATGGAGAATTCCGGCTTGCGCCGTACAGTCGTCAGCAAGCTTAACACGAACGCTGCGACGCGTGACCTGGACTAGTTTGAATGATGCCAGCCGCGAAGCGCTGGGCGCTTTTGCCGAAATAAATACCTCGTTATGCTTGGATAATATGTCGGCATGCATGGGTAACATCTCGGCAACAGAAGCCAAAGATACGCGGTGCTGGCGTCGATCAAACTGTTTCAGTACACGCTGCGGAGCGTTCGTGTTAAGCTTGCTGACGACTGTACATGACTCTAAAGAGACATGTCAGCTCACTTACGAGATCACTATGCTCGCTTCAGAGAGTCGTGTGACACACAAGAGAGGTACACTCTAAGAAAAAAAGGACTAAAAGGGGTAGGGAGGTTAGTCCTTTTGGGGATCAACTGATTTGCCACAACCAATAGTCCTTTTGGGGATGAACTGCAAGAGGATAAACAGTTAGTTCTTGAAGGATTAACTGAAAAGGGACTAAAGGTCGCTCCTGTGAGGACTAATGGTTACTCCTGTAAGGACTAACAGTTGATTTTCGGAAATGGTCCCTGACAGAGCAAATGTTGCTCTCGTAAGGACTAACTGTTGACCATCAGAGATGATCCTTGGGAGAGCAAATGTTACTCTCGTGAGGACAAACTGTGGATCCCGAGAAGTCATCCCTGGGAGAGCGAATGTTACTCCTTCCGGATAAATTGTTATCCATTTGAACAATTTTTGAAGGGACTAACGAGTAATCCGCTAATCATTCACCTGTGAATGACCTGGCCATCCTCGCCAGACTGGCATGATAGCTTAGGTCATCTGCGCTTTACTCAGCACTACATCCGTGTATGTGTGTGGGAACGAAAAATTGGAGAAATCAATTCAGGGCTAGAAACATTTATTTTCCCCAAACAGTGCGCCACGCGCACCAGCGGTACTGGCCGTCGGCTGCTGTTCACCTTGATGAAGCGGCACAGCAGGTCAAATGACTGGTGGGTCTTGGTCGCCCAGTTGAAGGCCCAGTGCTGTGTCCGTGTAGCTTTTGGTCCTTCTTCGTTTGTGCGCTAAAAAGTGAAACATGAATTACTAACATGCCCAAGCATACGCCGTTGCAGTAGAAGACCTCCTGACCCCAAGTGTACCGGAGTCTAGTAAGAATACCCACATCATCTTCGTTGATACGGGGAGGGGTGTCAAGAAAAAAATTACAAGCAATTCGACTTAGTGTCAATTGTTTACTAGCTATTTACCAGGTGTATGCAGTCGCCGACCGTATTTCTGGCGCATCTTTCGAAACAGCAGTTTCCCTGCGGATCGTTGCTTACCTCTGCGATCTCAAAACGAGATCGGCATCTCGTTCACACTTGGAACTACGAAAGGAAAATCAAGTAAAATCTTCTCAAACGCGCGAGTCGAAGCCGCACTACTGAGGGAGAAAAACGCACTGCAAAACTATCGGCTATGGCGAAGCATCCAGCCCTTAGAAAAACGCGTTAACTGCTTTCAATGGATTCTGTTAAGCATTTGCAAGCCGTAATGCTGATCATATTTTAATTTGCTTTGTCAAACTTGAATGCAATTATGTATACCAACTTCAAGACTTTGCCTAACGAGAATTCCCTATCGAGAATTTTTTAGTTGCGCGGTGACCTTTCAATTCTTGAAAACACCTTCAACAAGGTAAAGACTTGGCGAGAAGCGGCAAATTAGGACACGCGAAAAGAAGTCACGAGAATGACACTGCACACGCTAGAAGCCGGGATACAGATCGCCAACGGTTTTGATTTCTTCATTGTGCTGACCCTTGGTGTTCTTATCAAATGTTCCAGAAAAAAAAAGGCAAACACGAATATATTAACACCTATCTTAATTCCTACGAAATGCCATCATTTAGATGGTGCAGCGCCTGCTTTCGAAAAACTAGGATGGCTTTTACCTGCAAGAAATAAAAAAAAAGTTTTTGTTTTAAAAATAAAATAGCTAGAAGCGCACGGCCTTAATCACGTAAGCACCAATGATTACGCAATCGCACGCTCATACAACATGCTAAAACATGCCGCGCACAGTGCTTTTTCAGTTTTCACATTCTTTATAATGCAATGTACCAAGGCGATGAAAATGAAAAACTTACCTTGAGAATTAACAGAGGAACGAGGTTTGCAGAGTCAGCTAATCCACAAAAGGGTGATCAGACTTCAAGGCGACGGCGTCTATTCTTGAAGCTTTGCAGAAAAGATGCTGCGAAGGTGGGGTGTCCATTTCTTCGCAGGAAAGTTCTGGTGTTGAGTCCATTGGCCAGCCGTTACACAGAAACACACTTGCATGCGCGTCCACAATTGCAGCACATGCAGCGAAGTATGGTTTCGCAGCTGCGTTGATAGTCTGTGTAGATAGCGGCACTCGCTTTCCACGAAATCAGAGCAAGAAAGATCACAAGTGACGAACACGAACCGCACTCGTGACTGCAGTGAGCGATTGATGAAGAAGAAAGTGCGGCGCGGATGGATACACAATATACGCGCTGCAATATCTGTCACATTTGCACGATTGTCGCCGCCAGTAAATGTTTTGAAGCTTATTGGAAAACTAAGTTTCAAGTCCTCATAATTGGCGGTGCAGCATTAACACCGTACAAATTAATCTTTTCTCGCGTTATTTTCCTGATCGCAACAGTAAGCGGGCCGACGAGGCTTGCCATCAGTACAGTGAACTTTTGAACATGCATTCGCCGCATCCCTACCTCCTCAGCACCCCGCCGCTTGCAACCACCACCCCCACAAAGTAGAAAGACGAGTTTCGGAACAATAGGGTGCACCTGACCGAGGGTCAGGCGCACCCTCCTTTTCAAAGGCTGTTGAGCCGTGCTCCCAACAAGGGCTGCAGAAAAAGCGTCTTTTCTTCCCTCCAACCCCGTCCCGAGGGAGTAAGTGAGCCATTCGTCCTCCCGTTAGTCCTCCAAAGTTGCGCACGACACGCCTTCCACCGCAATCGGTCCTCTGGTGGACAAACGACACGGTTTGAGGACTAAAGTTGACGTTACTCCCCCCTCGAGCCGGTTTTTTAGATGTGAAGCATCTTATGGCGAAGCTTAATCCGGTGGTGGTGTGCGGCGTGGCCTCCCTTAACTGCATGCGCAAACCCTTTAAAAAAAATAAAAATAAAAAAAAGACCTCTCCTCCCCCTCTCTCTCCTCTAGGCATCCCTCCCCGCGGCAACCACACCCTCACTGCGCATGCGCCTCCCCTCCTCTCTCCCCTCCTATGCTCCCCCCCTCTCTCCTCTAGGAATCCCTGCCTGGGCTCCCACTGCGCATGCGCGTCCCCCCCTCTCTCACCTCTCCTACGCTCCCCCCTCTCTCCTCTAGGCATCCCTGCCCACAGCGTCCACACCCCACTGCGCATGCGCGTCCCCCCTCTCTCTCTCTCCTCTCCTACGCTCCCCCCTCTCTCGCCTCGTGACGCCGACGCAGGCAGCGTCTGCTAGCGAGTTTCTTGGTTGAAAAAACCGACTGCTCGCGCTGCACAACCGTTCACTGTCCATCGCGTATATATGGCAATGGATCTTGACCTCCAAGGTGGTGCCGGTGGGAGATTTCTCCTGTGCGTTGTTGAACAATAAAAATTCGCAGCGTGCGCGTTAACTAAAAGCCCACTGCGGGTCTCTGTGTACAGTCGGAATCTTCTGTCTCTCATTGCCCATTAGCAGCGATTGGCATGTTCCAGTAGGAAACACCGCTCCATCACTGCGTGCTTTGCGCCTCCTCAGTTTTCTCTCCTGCGCAACGCTGCGATAGCGCCAGCGTCAACGCCACGGCCAGTGTAAGCGTTAGCGCCCGCTGCTTCACATCTACACATGGTTCCCTTTAGCGGGAGATGGTGTAATTTTTTTCTTAGAGTGTAGTATGTCTCTTTAAAGACAGTCGTATACGTTACAAGCCAGAACTCGCCGAAAGGAGTGACACATACTTCTTTTTTTTTTCCCCTAGAGTGCAGGGTGTCGCAATACTGCATTCGAGGGCGTGAGGTGATTGCCGGGCCACGGCAATCGCTCCCGCGCGAAGAACGCCCTTGTGCCTACATTTAGGTGCATGTTAATTGGCGAAGGAACATTGCCGGACTACTTAGTTAGGATTCATAATTCATATGGCGTTGTGCAACGGGACAGGGACAGAGAATAAGGAAGCTGTGTACGTGTCCTCCTTCTGTGCCCCTGTCGTGCCGCACTGCGCTATATGAATTATACATCTTAAAAAACCCCAGGCGGTCGAAATTGACGTGGAGTCCTCCAGTACGGTGTGCCTCACAACAATGTCGGGGTTCTGGCACGCAAACTCGCCGCAGTCATTGAGGCGAAAGCCTTCGATGACTCATATAAACTCGAAAACTGACCGTCGGCGGCGTCGACAAAAGTGATGGAAAAACCACGGTGACGTGGTGACGCCACCGTATGACTTCATCCCGACATCACTGGTGGACAAAGTTTGTGAAGTCGTCGTGACGCCGTTATATCACATAGCGTGACGTCACACTATGACGTCAAAACATGACATGGTAGCTTAGTCAAAGTTTAGCCGATCACGGAGGCCGTGTAAAACCAGGTGAAGCGCAGAAAGCTTGCAATGCCTCTGATCCTGGAGGCAGTGCTTAACCACGCTAGTGCAGAACGCTTTCGGAGGGAGGCGGGGGAGGATAGCTACACCGACCGAGAAGCAAAACAAGGAGAACATGGCTCGGACTTTCGAGTCGTATTAAGGCGAAAGCCTTTAATGTCTCGTACTCGCGTCCGTCCATCCCTCTGTCCCTCCGTCCGTGCCCTGGAACGCTGCCAGCTCTGTCCTCTCCCCCCTCACACTCTCTCAGCAATCACGTGATTGCTGAGAGAGTGTGAGGGGGGAGAGGACGTATACTTAAGGGACCCTGTGAGTTTCTCACAGCGAATCTGTTTAAGCTGGCCGCACAAACTTCGGTGTGTACAAATGTGTACAAAAAACTGTCATCGTCATGAACGGGTATGTGCCACAGAAATTGGCAAATCCCACTATTCACTGCTGGTTCACTACAAATGAACAAGGCAACTGACGGGCGGCAAGCATCAATTAAGGTTCCTGGACGAACGTAACCACACTCTAAGGCGAAATTACCCGAAAGAGGAGTAACGGAGCCCAATAGGCGCGCGCGATGAACGGATAGACCGCTGAGGAGTAACCACAGAGGGATGCGTGCCGTGTGCAAACCAGTTAGTCTCCAAAGGCACCAAAGGGATGAACCGCGCGGGAGATACGTCACGTGTGCAAACCGTTGTCAAGGAAACTAACCGTCCTGCTCGCTCTTGGTCAGTCTTCTCACTTGTTTTCATGGAGGCGCGTTGGCGGTTGTGTCGCGCTCGGAGAGTTCGATGATTTAGGAAACTACGCCGCGGTGCCTTGGATAAACACGTATGCCGCGTATGCGTGGATGAGCGTGCGGTTCTGCTTTTACGTTTCGCCGCACCCATGAAGTTTGGAGCTGGTCTCGACACGCCGAGACGCCGCGTTGTATTTCTCCGGCCAAGGCGCGCCGGCGTAGCAACGGCACTGCGTCGACACCGGCTGGGAATGGCGGCCGAGAAGACATAGGCCTATCGGATACATGAATTCAATCATGGGCAGAAATTGGCGCTGGATTATTTCACAAGTAAGTGATCATACTTTATTTTTCCGTACCTGTCGTTTGCGCGAAGCGCATCGCGCTAGTTGGCAACGGGCTCGATCGCGTTGTATATATCGCGCGCACGAAATGCACCGCGAAGGTCGGCTTTGGCGTCCGCTCGCCTGTGCTTTGTGACTGCCTGAAAATTGGCCGCCATTGCCGTCGGCCGCCTGGACGCTCTCGCCGCGGTGATGAGCTGCGGGCTCGCGATATTGGGCAGAGGCCTCGCCGCTGCGGTGCGACTCGTCCAAAACGCATTGCGGTTGCCGTCAACGAGCTCGGTTGTATGTCGCGCGCTTGAAGTGCACCGGCAGCTGGCGGGTGCTTTAGCTAGCCGACTTTAGCTGCGCTTCGGAACTCTGTGGACAGTTTTCGCCATTACCGTTGGCTTTCCCGTCAATCGGTCGCAAGCAGCTCAGCGCCGTTCGTGGCGGCGGCCCTCGCGTTCGCTCGTTGTACTCTGTCACTCGATCCAGGAACTTTGTGAAAATTTGTCGCCATTACCGTCGGCTTCCGCGGCGCTCGCTCGAAAGCAGCTCTGTGCGGTTCGTGGCGGCGGTTCCGCGTTCGCTCGCTCCTCTGTTCGAGGTTCGCTCGCGGCAGAAGCTCCGCGTTCGGCCCCGCGTTCGCTTGCTTGAGCTGTATACGACGCCGCTCGCAGAGAACTCGTCGACTCGGCGGTCGCGGCGCTTAGGCATGATGGCTGCGGCTGCTGCACTTCAGCTGTTGCGCTATGTGACTCGAAATGCGTTTTCGATTATGTATGACATCGCGGTGAAAATATTTGCATGACATATTTTAGACATTCGTATTTATTTCACCTTGCACGTATTTGACATGTGCGTGTATCTTCCTCACTGTCACATGTGACTAACTATTTGCAATCTTTTTGTGCAGACGTCCACTACGTGCAGAAGGCTGCGTGCGCTTGTGCGTGCAATGCCAGTCATCTGTCGCTTCCGTTGGAGCAGCTTGACAACGACGACTGTACGAGATATGACAACGCGGCTGGACCTGAATTTGACATCTGGCAGCGAATTCACTGAAAGAATGCAGAAAGTTTATATGTATATAGAAATATAAAACATTTCATTGTCTCACTTTTGTCTTTCGTTGTTGCAGTGACTGCGAAAGCAGTGAAACAAGCATGACTAAATATTTTTTCGCGTGTTCTTTTCCGCGCCACTTGTTGCTCACTGCGGAGAAAAACACGCGAGAAAAGTATTAAGCCTTGCAGAGAGTAACTGCGCAAAATCATCCCTGGGGATTAACGCATAATTTGAATTGAGGATAAAAAGTTCATCCCAGTGGAGCATTTGAGTGGACCAACCGTTCGTCCGGTGAGGTGCAACTGTGGGGACTAACGGTTCACCGGTAAGGGGTAAATGTGAGGACTAAATGTTAGTCCATTGAGGTGCAACTGTGGGGACTAACGGTTGCCCGCGAAGGTGTAAATGTGAGGACTAAATGTTAGTCCCTTGAGGTGCAACTGTGGGGACTAACGGTTGCCCGCGAAGGTGTAAATGTGAGGACTAAATGTTAGTCCCTTGAGGTGCAACTGTGGGGACTAACGGTTGCCCGCGAAGGTGTAAATGTGAGGACTAAATGTTAGTCCCTTGAGGGGACTAACTGTTAGATCCGGTGCCGTTAGTCCTTAAAGGGACTAATGGTTGTGGCAGCCCCATTAGTCCCCAAGAGGACGAACGGCACACCCTTTAACACCCTTTTGCCTTTGAGTGCAGTAACTGAGGAAAGCTTTAATAAACTATCAGGATTAACTCGGTGATAAACACCGTGACCGCACGTATCAGCTTCGCCGAAGGGTCTATACGGAGTGCTCCAGCAGTGCGTATAACGAGATAATACTATACACTGCGACAACTTATCTTGCCATGGGAGAGAAGGCTACACAGGCAGGGCTCACATCGTTAACGCGTTTAGAAACATGTATACATCAAAATTATCAATGGGAGAAGCATTTCGATTGTTCAGTGTACATTTTAGTGTGCTATTACGAGTATATTTTTCTTGGAGAACTAAACAGAGCCTTTGCGGCCGCACACTGACGTCACGGACGCCATGTTCCCTTGGAAAGCGGGTGGGCTGAAAAGGAATGGAAAGGAAAAGAAATGGAAAGAAAAGGAAAGCATTCTTGCAAGGTGAACAATAACTATTTTACCTACAACTTCCCGCAACTGTTTCAGTCTCATAATAATTAAAGCAGTACTTATTATTTCAGCACTGCAAATGAGAAAATTATCAGTAAAGTTAAGTACTATTGTTTTGGCGCGGTAGCAGGCATGCGCTTTGGTTCTGTGGCTTCCACAGTGCTGTCAAGAAAAGTTGTCGCCGAGTATAAGGAACGGGAAGGGCAACGGCAGCTGCGAGAATACCTCAAAGCGATGGGAATTCTACGCCAACAGCGACGTGCCCGTAAATCTAAGAGAAATGCCAACGCTCGGTTTCAGCGCAAGTGTCTGTCTCTGAAGCTTTGACATCAATGTCGTGTCCATTCCTGCCTGTGGTGCAACTAGAACTTCTCTGCGCTGAGAGGCAGTCAAGAAACCAAGTAGCGTCACCTAGCTAAACCCCAGCAAAAACCTAGAAGCAACCCAGAAACAACCTAGCATAACTTAGCTAAAGTCTAGCAAGAACCGAGAACCAACCAGATAATCGACCAGCTTCGCTGTTTCAAGATTTGCGCAACTTAGTGCAAGCTTCTCTATTTTGTTTTATCATTGAACCTCTATCGGCTTTTCTTCCCAATAAATAAAACGGGATCTCTGTGACATCAATCGCTGACCAGTTAAGAGTTAGCTAGCAGCAAGCTCGCCGCACCTGATAGCCACGGCACCGCCTCGGGCAATCCAGGTGGTCTCCAACGCACACCCAGGTCGTCGGTGAACGTGGAGGGCGCCGCGCTGGACATTACCATGGCAAGCAGCACCACCGTGCACAGCCAGATGAAGCGGGTCCTCTGACCACACTGCGCAGTGCACCAATTTCTCCCTCTCATTGGTTAAGCAATGGGAACACCTTTCATCCTGTTTTAATAATGAACCACACACGCACACACACGTGTGCGTGCGTGCGTGCGTGTGTGTGTGTGTGTGTTGGCGCGCGTATGTGCCACGACGTAATATTGCGAATTATTTCAAAACAAAGGTTCAATGAACATTTACTAAGGGTGCAGTCGCAAAGACATACCTTATTCAGGGCTGCCTCGGCTCTAGCTATGGTCGACATGTCGTTTCCCGAGGAACCCGCGCGTTTCCTGGCACAGCGCCCACCGACTTTGCGCCACCATGCGTACTCGGCGGCCATACCCATGGTTCACTGCACGGATCAGTATTAATTGAAATAGATATAGTACTCACGGATTGAAACAGGACCATTTAGGGCTAAGTAACGCACACGCGTTTGCTTCCACCGGCTTCAGTTCGGGTCATATGAACGTAATTTCGACTCGAGCGCGTAGGCCAGTGCCAACGTTATCGTTAGAGAGCAGATTCGTTGCGACATGACGTTGTTATCTCGAGCAATCGCGCATGCTACTCGTTATACTGAAAAAATTGATGTCACGTTTCAATCCGCGTGTACTGTACGTGCAGCATGTAATGGTGTTATAGACGAAACGGAACTATCGAAAGAGAAGGCCTGGAGCTGCACAGTGAAGGTTTCCAAAACATAGATGGCTTGCAGTGACGTCACTTAAGCCTTCGTGTTGGAGCACCGCGTGGTGCTGCGCGAAGTTTGTGAAGTCAAGTTAACGTTATAGGTGCATCGCATACAGGTACGTTCGTTAGTTACGAACAGGAGCCAGTAACGTTCTCGCCACGTCGCTATCACACTGAAGCAGGTTAACCGCAACGTGGCTATGCTGTCCTTACGTCATCAAGGCCGCCATGTTGAAGAACCAGCGCCCATGACGTCACGTGCAAGCTATCTATACTCATTTTAGAAGGCTCGTTCGCGAATTCTTTTGTTGAATGGCCAAACGACTAAAATTCTGTGGCTGAGTGATGATATCATGGTGTGCATTCCGAGTTGCTAAGGGCATACTCTGATCATGGCAGAAAAAAAAAATCGCAGTTCCGCCGCAAGGACGCAGCAATGAATGAGATAGCAACAAAGTGGAGTGTTATACATCTTTTCCATGCGATCTCGCGTAACTCTACAAAACACTGGTTAACGCGAATACGGCCGCTCCAGGGAGTGAAGCGGTTTTCGTAATGTTTGACTTCCCAAAGCAACTTTGTGAGAGTGCAGCAATTGTACGAGTCCTATATTGATGCCTGCCGAGATAGCGCGCCCTTATGGTCAAAGTTCGCTATTGCTGCTCGAGTGACGTAGGTTTCCCCGGCCTCCCTCTCCCATCCCCCCTCCCCCCCCCCCCCCCCCCAATTACGCCGAAAGACGGGCGGGGCGTTTCTCTTTTGCTTGACGAGTCATGAACATCAGGCCTAGCACGCTAAGTGATGGTATCTCATGTGCCCTTCGCGTGACTTAGGCGGCCGGTTCTATTCATTTATGCTTCAGCCTAACTCGTCACCAGCGCTCGCAAGATTTTACTAGCGCGTAGAACAATCGATACTCGGTGCGATGTTATTCATGTGGACTTTGTAACGAGCATGATGGCAACTGCACAAACGTGTCCATGTAATTGCTATAGCAGTAAAAATTGTGTACGAAGCTTCGCGTCAATATAAGAGCCCTGCACATCTACGCGAAATAAGCAATCGCACGTCTTCACTTGGCAGACACCAATTTGATTTTGTACGTGCGATGGTAACGATAAACGAAAGCATGTACAACTGACCAATCAAACGGCGCTAGGGAAGAGAACTTTCTTTCCACAATTTCCTTCCGAAATTTCCCGCTACCTAGACGAATATATCTTAATATTTATTCGTTCGCCTACATTTACAAGCCAGCGAATCTTTTTTTTTTTTTTTTTTTTTTTTTTTTTTTTTTTTTTTTTTTTTTTAGAAGCGCGGAATCATCATCCACGTATGGCCTTATGCCCGACTTATGGATTGATGCAGCCAATAAAAGGGAAGCAAAGAAAACAGATTTTTCATGACACGTGATTGGACGAGTTTTTTCTAGAGACGCTGTCTAATGTATGTACGTAAGCATTCATTCTCTTGCTCATCCCTACCCTCTCACTCTTCTTTCCTCTAGCCCTGCGTAGGGTATAAGACTACACTATGCCCATTCAGGTTCATCTCTGCAATTGTCCTGCGCATAAAGTTCCTCTCTTTTATTTCTCAGTCGCGGATGATCAATGTACATAACTGGTTAACGCATGACCTGGTGTCGTTACAATTTAGCCATGGCAGGGCGACAACATGTAGCACATATTAAGATGTATATTCGACGTACTCG